>NW_021025230.1:931982-956091 GCF_004153795.1 Camellia sinensis | reverse complement strand
TGCGGGTAAGCCGGAGTAGAGTTGTGGAATTCGATCTTTAAATTTTCACAGAACCCCCTAAATAGGCGGCCGTCAAATTGGGTACCGTTATCAGAGATTAAAATTTTAGGGATGCCAAACCGCATGACCACATTCTGCTAAACAAACCGCTTCACGTCTTTCTCCTTGATTGTTGCCAAAGGCTCCGCTTCAACCCATTTGGTGAAGTAGTCTGTGGCCGCGATGAAGAACTTTCGGTTGCCTGGTGCTGTTGGGAGCGGCCTCACTATATCTAGCCCCTACATGGCAAAGGGCCAAGGGCTGGTGAAAGGAAGAAGTTTCCTGGCAGGCTGGTGGATCTGGTGGGCAAACTTCTGGCATTTCTCACACTTGCGAACATATTTCTGGGCGTCGGCTTGCATGCACGACCACCAGTAGCCTTGCGAAATAGCTCGGTAGGCCAAGGACCTGTTCCTTGTATGACTGTCACAGATGCCTTCGTGAATTTCGTAAAGGAAGGCTTCCACGCTGCTCGGGTGCACACATTTCAGGTAGGGACCAGTGAAAGATTTCTTGTATAAAATGCCTGATGGAGCGAGCCAAAACCGCTCGGACTTCACCTGCACTTTATGCGCTTCTTTCTTGTTGGCTAGAAGGGTCCGTTATTTGAGAAAGAGGATTATAGGGTCCATCCATGAAGGACCTAGCTCGGCGCAGAATACTTCTGTCTGCCCGGTTTCCTCAATATTGGGCCTTGGAAGGAATTCAATCAAAAGAGGGTTGAGAGATGTGCTGTCGACCATAGAAGCAAGGCCAGCCAACTCATCTGCTCGGCCATTTTCTTCTCGGCCAATCTGTTGGACCCTGATAGCCTGAAATCGATTGATGTGGTCTCTGACCAGAGCTTGGTACTTCATCATTCTGTCATCCTTTGCCTCGTAAACCCCAGAAACTTGGTTAACTACAAGTTGGGAATCACTGTAAACCATTAGCTCGGATGCTTGCATCTGAAGCGCGCTCTTTAGACCGGCCAATAGCGCCTCGTACTCGGCCTCATTGTTGGATGCTGGGAAGCCAAGGGTGATAGAATGTTCAATAGTCAGTCCGTCTGGCGAAATCAGAACTATACCCAGCCCGACACCGTGACGGTTCGAGGCTCCATCCACAAAAAGTTTCCATATTTCGCTGATAAAGAGCTTCCAACATTCTGAGGGGTCCTGAGAAGCTTGAAGGTTGATGGGATCACGGTTGCTCGACTGCTCGGCTTCCGGTACCGTGCTGAGCGGTTCCACTTCAGCCCCCCTTGGTGATTCGGCATCGAACTAAGCAAGTTGATCCATAATGCCTAAGTCTGTCGGCGAATCGCCAGGTTGCGGTATTATGCCGGCCGCAGGCTCTGTGCTGAGCGGTTCCATTTCTTCCCTCCTCGATGATGTGGTGTCGGACAAAGCGGGTTGGGCAGTGATACCTAACTCCGTCATCACATCACCGGGCTGTGGTATCATATTAACTGAAGGTGCTTTGGCGGGGCGCGCAAGTTCTGCGTCGCCAATGCCGTCGAACTATGGTATTTCGGTCAAGCTTGCATTCACCTCTTCATCTGCCACGACAATATCGACCGGGCATACCGAATGAGTTCCAAGTGAGAATTCAGTAACGAAGTCGGCCAAAGTCTGGGCTTTAATGGCAGTGCGCGGCTGGAACTTCAAATCGAACTGTCCCAATTCGACCGCCCACTTAAGAATCCGACCGGAGAAATCTGCCCGTTCGAACAAAGCTTTGAGAGGGAACTCGGTCAAGACGATGATGGAATGGGCATGGAAATAATGTTCTAACTTCCTTGAAGCCATCATCCAAGCTAACGCAAGTTTTTCCAACGGCAAGTACCTCGACTCTGCCGGTAGCAAGGTTTTGCTGACGTAGAAGATGGGTAGATGTTTGATTCCTTCTGACCGGACAAGCACCGCACTGATTGCGTGCTGCAATACGGCCAGATAAAGGTAGAGTTCTTCTCCGACCTCCGATGTGACCAACAACGGCGCTGAAGACAAATACTCCTTGAGCTCGGCTAAAGCCGGTCACACTCTTCATCCCATGAGAACTTGGATTTCAAGGCTTGAAAGAAAGGGCGGCAGCGATCTGATGACCGACTTATAAATCGGTTAAGCGCGGCGGCCATTCCGGCCAGATGCTGCACATCCTTAGCCGAGCTGGGCTGTTTTAACTCTTGCACGGCTCGGATTTGTGTAGGATCTGCTTCAATATCTCGGTTCATGACTAGGAAATCCAAAAATTTTTCGGATCCCACGCCGAAAGCACACTTAGACGCATTCAGGCGTAGCTTGTGCTTTTTGAGAATGACGAACATCTTGGTCAAATCGGACAAATGGTCTGCTTGATGCCGGCTCTTAACCACCATATCATCAATATAAGCCTCCATTGTCCGGCCTAGCAGAGGAGCGAACATCTTGGTCACCATCCTTTGAAAAGTTGCCCCGGCGTTCTTCAAACCAAAAGGCATGACTCGGTAGCAGAAGAGCCCCCTTGGTGTTGTAAACAAGGGGATCTCTCGGTCGGGCCCATGCATGGCAATCTGATGGTAGCCGCGGTAGGCGTCCAAGAAACTGAGCCTGTTATGTCCAGCCGTTAAGTCCACAAGCTGGTTTATTCTAGGCAGAGGGAAGTTGTCTTTCGGACAAGTGCAGTTGACCGTCTTGTAGTCATCGCAAGCTCGTCACTTCCCATTCTTCTTGGGCACTACGATCGTGTTTGAAATCCACCGGGGGTAGTGCACTTCTTGAATTGTTTGTGCCTCAAGCAAGTTCTTCACTTCCTCCGCAACTACCTCGGCGTGATGTAGCGCCGATCTCCTTGTTCGCTAAATGACCGGTTTGGCTCCGGGGAAGACATTGAGGTGATGGCATATAAAACTCGGATCGCGACCAGGCATGTCGTAAGGTGACCATGCGAAGACTTCGACGTTGGCCATCAAAAACTCAACCATGTCGATCCACTCTTGGGCTGTAAGGCTTGAGCCGAGCAAGAAGAACTTGTCCGGACGCTCTATATCAATGCGCACTTCCACCAATTCCTCGACAGCTTTGTCCTTGGCCTTGGTGCCCACGTCGTCAAGGACTCCCCGGTCTTCCGGTCCCTCAATCATTTGAACGAATCCTTTGGCGGCTCGGCTCCCGTTGACCACCACGAAGCATTGCTTCGACATGACTTAATCGCCCTAAATCTCCTCGATTGCCCCCATAATCGAGGAGAATCTCATTACCTGATGATAGGTCGACGCTACGGCTTGCATAGCGTGAAGCCATCTCCTTCCAAGGATCAAATTGTAAGTGGATGCAACACCCAGAACTCCACTTGTTTGACCACGGATCCTACTTTGACCGGCAGGATAATCTTTCCCACAGGCCACTCCGGTTGTGAGTTGAAACCAACCAGTGGCGAAGTCGCCGGGGCTAGATCTGTATCTCGGAGTTTGAGCTGTTTAAAAGCGTCGTAATACATGATCTCGACCGAGCTTCCCTGATCGATCAAGATTCGTTTGATATCAAACTCTTTGACGCTTAGTGTAACCACTAGGGCATCGTTATGCGGCGTCTGGATGCGCTCTAGGTCTCTTGAGGAGAAACTGATCACATCTTTCTCTTCGGTCTTCTCCCTCTTGATCGCAGGCTGAACCGACAAAACTTCACTCATGTGCTCTGCCTTCTTGATCATACCTCGGAGCTCGTATACACGCACCGGTTCTACTATGCCGTGGATGACATTAATAACCCCTTGGAGAGGTGCATCTCGGTCATCCGGTCCCCGCGGGTCAACCGGAGCTTGATTGGCCTTCACGCCGCCATCAATGTAAAGGTCCAAGTGTCCGGCTGCGACTAGCTCTTCCAAGTGTTGCCTCAAAGGCAAACAATCCTCTGTCCGATGGCCTTGCTCCCGGTGAAACGTGCAACGGTACCGCGGATTGAAGCCCTTCTGTCCGTCGCCTAACTTAGCAGGAAACCGGACATACTCCTTGTCACGGATTTCACTAAGTATGCGATAGATTGGAATCTTAAAGACCGTGGTGATGCCCGTCCTTGCTTTCAACCTCCTGTTTACATCGGCTTCGTCATCCTGGGGGTAGTCATCCCGATCACTCCGACGTCCCCTACCCCGATTTTTGCGATTCGAGCCACGGTCTAATTCCTCAATGCGGTCATTTGAACGGCTGAACTCTTGTCTGACCGCGTGCACTTTGCCAGCCGACCGCTTGTCTGTTGCTACCGAAGTTGCCTTCATGGTAGATGCTGACGTATCATCCTCCACTCGGATGTGTTCATTGATGCGTTGCATTAGTTGGTCCATGGATGTCGGCTGGTGCATGGTAAGCGAGTCCCGCAGTCTATGTCCGACCGGGAGACCACGCTTGTATTGTGTGATTGCAAGGTTGACCAGGCAATCCAAGATCTCGTTGAAGGTCTCCCAATATCTGGAGTTGTATGCCTTCAATGTGTCGCTCGGTTCCATCTTGACACTCAGGAGGTGATCAACTTCCTTTGGTGTTTTGGTGTTGGTTTTGAAGTGCGTCACAAAGGCTTTGGCCAACTGCTGCCACCTTTCAATGCTCCCCTCCGGCAACCTCTCGAACCATTTCAAACCAGCTCGCCCAAACTCGATGGGAAGATCAAGCACATGAGAGCGTCATTCCGCCTATGTCCGGCCATGACCTGTCGGAAATAACTTACATGCATATACGGGTCGGTTTTTCTGTCATAGAGCGTGAACTTTGGCTGGTGGAAGCCCGCCGGAAGCGGTGCGGTCTCTATATCCACGGAGAATAGAGTGGCACTCTGCCTCGCCAAGTCTGTGTCTACAAGGAGAGGCGCAGCTGGGCGGGGTGGAGGCATTTCGACCTCCTCGCTGGCATGAACCCCATAGGATAGCCGTTGGAACGCCGGCACCCTTTGAGCCTCCCGCCGGCGAGCCCGTTCCTTCAAAACTACCCACAAATCCTCTGAACGAACGGAATAAGAGCACCTTGACGTCGTCACCGGACGTGAGGGATGGTAAGTGCTATCTTGCGAGCTGGATTTCTCTATATGCGCGTCGGAATCTGCAACCTTGTAACTTCTGGTGATAGAAATGAAAGGAGTGTGCCGCTGACTCTGATTGCCTGAACAGCGGGTTTGGGTGCGCTCACTGTGGTCTCCCCCTCCAGCTACACCCTTCCCTTTGACATGCCGCTTCAGCTCCTCCATCTCCGCCGCTATTCGCCGGATGACGACGTCTTGGTCCCTTAGCTTGTGCTCCAGACGTTTGGCGTGCGATTCTCTCCGCCGCCAATGACCGTCTGGACTCCGTGAATGACCATAACTTCTTCCGCGCTTATCCCGTGCGTCTCTTGAGTGTCCTCATGGAGAAGTCTCTAGGTCCGCCATCAGAGGAATGATGGTGGGATGCCCTTCTTTTCGTCTGCCCGATTCCGGGGTAACTCCGTCGACGGCAGCCAGCGGAATCTCTTCGTTGTTCGCCATGGACGGTGATCAGACGAGCCTGGAAGACAAGGTTTTGTCTGCAAAGTTCCCACAGACGGCGCCAATTGTTGAGCTGGTTGTAATATTTGGTATTGTGTAGTCCTATTTATGTGGTTGCAATATTTGTTGGAGGTTTGGGATGGTGGTGTCAGTTGTTGAGCTGGCGGTGCCGTACTTAGGGCTTAGCAAGGAATCCGTAAAATTTGTAATCTGATCCAGTCCAGTCCAATCCAGTAGGTTTGGATTGATTTTTTGAATCCGTGGCTCGGTTCCGGATTGAAAAATTAAAAATCCGTAGTTCACGAATTAGTTCCGGATTGAACCCCACGATTCCGGATTAGAACCGATCCGGACTGTATACAAATAGTCTATATTTTTATTATACACCCTTCTGTGAAATCCGTAATCCGATCTAGTCCAGTCCAATCCAGTAGGTTTGGATTATTTTTGAATCCGTGGTCTGGTTCCAGATTGAAAAATTAAAAATCCGTAGTTCACGGATTGGTTCTGGATTGAACCCCACGGTTCTGGATTAGAACTGATTCGGACCGTATACAAATAGCCTATATTTTTATTATACACCCTTCTGCATAGTATCTTCTCTTATTTTATATAAAACTTAAATCCAAACCTAAACTCGCATAGTATCTTCTTTTATTATTTTTGTTTGCTAGTTTTTAATGTTAATTTGTAATGGTCTAAAGATTGGTCCTGATTTTATCCCAATCCGGTCCAATCCGGACCATGTTCACCCCTAGCCGTATTGATGCGAAAAAGGTGGGTCTACTCGAATGCGTTAAATATTATTGTTCTAAAAGTCTTGATAATTAATGCGTTGTTATGTTGTTGTTGTACTTGTTTGTGTCGTTTTGATATGTTAAGGCTACATTTCCTTATTAATTGGGTTTGTAAGTTGGGCTGCAATTGAGTTACAAATTAAGTACGTAGTACAGAACGTAGGTTGGTGTTGACGTCCATGTTAGTATGTATTTTATGTATTGGCAGTTGTCGACATTAGCTATGTTGGTTAATGTTGCGAAATTAATTGTGTAATGACATGTATGGAATGGTGTAATGGTACGTGCATTTTGTAGTCCCGATTTTGTACAAATATGGATTGAAATGCATTTGTGAATAATATAGCAGGTTGTGCTACAAGGCAGGCATATAAACCTAGTTCTAATGGGAGGACTCCTCGTTCAAAGTTATTCATTCAAACGTCAATAGCGAAAACGCAAACACAATTGCCGTTCCAGAAAATAAAGACAACAATCGGTAGTTCCAAAAAACCTATTGTGGACCTGTCGAGATTGATGTACTGGTCAAATGTCGCGGGGGTGATCAAAATTGTCCTTGAGGTGGAGTTGGGCGATGGGCATATTAGGCAATTGAAGAAGACATCGTTCTGGCTGATGATTGAGGCAATTTGTGTGCATAAGTTAGATGCAAAAGTATACAAAAAGTGTGACACAACGGTGTGATGAATAATTCAGATATCCAGTACGAAAGATGAACAATTTTACATCGGGGGAAGTGGGCTGCCTTTCAGGAACAACAACATCCGCAGTAATCTGTTTGTAAGTACACAAAAGCAAAATTACAAACTCCATACCTGCAAAATGAACAAGAACGCACGACAGAAATGATACAATTATTAACACTACATCTCCAACACATGACATAACGCAACAACCATATCGCACCAAGAAAAAAAAAAAATCATAAATTGACATCGTAGCCTTACTGACATACCCTCGCAGACACCGACACACCCTAGCAAAAAATGAAACATCACCCAAACACGATGAATGAAAATCATATAACACATAAAACTCATCTCCTCAAAACTGCAGAGCACACCAAGAACAAGACCCAATAGTAGCAATTGGAACAAAATAAAAAAACCAGAACTTTTCAAGAAAAAAGGACTGAACACCACACCGGTAATACCAAAAAATGGGTAACATCATCCACCTACAATCACTCCACTAAATCCCCACAAAAAAATAGAAACGTAAAATCCTACTTTATCTACACACACCGAACATCAGGAAAAAAATCTAAATAAAATCACACATAAGGGCAATAAGTAAACTCCTTGTTACATATTAGTTTAGTTATTCTTGGAAAAGCATATTCATCTATTTTAGCTATTTGACTTATTTATTTGTTGAGTTCAACATGAAATTAAGATTTTTGAAACCAAACACAGCAGTCACCCCTAATTAGCGCATTCGGTCTTATCTTATTTATATGTCAAATAGTTCTTCGGGTCATCTAAGTATTTGTCATATCATGAATGCTCAAAACATTAGGAAAAAAAAAAGTGAATCCTCTAACAACCACAAATTTAATAAAAAAAGTGCCAAAATTCTATAAGTAAATTAAAAATGCTCGAACAAATAGTCAAAACTTACTCGATGTAGTAATTGCCCCCAATGAATGATTGTAGCTTTTTTATTTTTTTGCATTAGCCAATAACCTATAACAATTGTAATTGTAAGTCAAAGTTTAAACTAAAATCGCACAATACATGAAATTAATAAAGAGTTATGGGCATGAAATAAATATCAAATAACATACAAGGCAAGTGGCCGAATGGTAAAGTCTGGAGGATAAAATCCACAGGTCTCGAGTTCGAGTCACCCCTTGGGGCCACTGGAGGTTTGCCCGGGCGTTAACTTCAGGGCCCTCAAGATTAGTCCTGGCTTCCCTTAAAATCAGCGGGTTGGGGATACCTGAGTTATCAAAAAATATATATATATATATATATATACACTATAAAATATAGTTTGTGGGTAGGTTAGACTTGAATCATTCTTTCCAAGCCCGGCCTATTTTAAGTTTTAAAAATTATCTAACCTGAGCTTATGAGCCTAAACCATAATCTCAAACCCATTAAATCATGGACGGGTTCAAGAGGGCTTAGGGGGTGATGGAAAATGTTATGGTGTGCAACACACTGTATGTAACTTTAACACAAAATTATGTAAATTTTTATAAACTTACATAAATAATTTCATAAAAATATGTAAGTTAAACACAGATTCGCATTAGTTCGTAAAACCTTAAGTAATTTTGTGAATTTATAAAAAAATTTTGTTTAACTTATACATTTTTGTGAGATTACTTATTTGTAAAAATTTACGTAATTTTGTGTTAAGATTGTATACCGTATGTATTGTATACTGGAGAATTTTCCTTGTAGTATTGATACAAAAGATAGTAAACACAATAATAAGAAAATATGATCATTGTAGAAAATAATTATTTTATGTTTAACTGTGATTTTGAAATTACAAAAACACATACACTCTTTATTTACCTAGTCATCTTTTCATCTATGTGCTTCAATATTAAGGCTTCGTTTGGAACATGTTAATTTAGTAATTTTTTAGTTAATTGGCTAAAAAGGTAGATAAAAAAAAACTTGTATGTTTGGGATGATTTTTTGACTAATTACGAAAAGTTGTGCAAAAAGTAGAGAGAAGCCGTAATTGTTGACTTTTTGGTATGACTAATTGATTAATTGGCTAATTTAATAACTTTTTTTGACTAATTAGCTAAAAATGTAACAACCCAAACGAGGCCTAACTTTTATTTTACCTACCCATCCGAACAAAATATCTAAAAAACACCTCATCACTCTTCAAGCAGAGTTTCTTAGCCTTTTCCTTCACAATGTTGTTCTGGTGTTTGTTATACTTCCTTTGACATATAAAAAATAAAAAAATAAATAAGAAAAAGCTTGTTGGAAGAAGTAAAATATTTGGGAAGGACTTTTGACTTTTTTAGTTGTTTTTGTGAGAGAAAGAATGCAATGATTATAGGTTAGATGTAATGTTTTATCTTATTGGATTAAAAAATTTATTTTATTTTTTGTGACTATTTTGACTAAAAAAGCCTCCAAAACCACTTTCCAAACATAGGCAAAATAATATTTTTTTTGTATATAAAATATTTAAACAAAAAGTAGACATATCATTAAAAAAAAAAAAAATCAAAAGGTAAAAACTTTTCATTGAAAGGTTCAAAAAGTAGTGGGTTTGAAAAGTATGTGGTATCAATCAAAAATTTAAATGACATATATATACCCCAAAAAAAAAAAATCACATTAATCATATATGTCACCTATTTATAAAAAATCAACAAATTAATTTAAATTATCAAATTATAAAAAAAAGAAATGTCAATATATTGATACTATTTTTTTAAACAAAAGACATGTTAATACATGAGTTTTTACAATTGACCACGACAAGATTTCATATTTTGAAATCGTTGCATAATAAACTCATTATCAACCTATCAAATACATCATTCTCAATATATATAACTAAACAATCATTCATCTATTGATCTCTCAAAACAAGACTACAAGGCTTCGTTTGGGAAGTGGGTTAACTTTTTAAATTTTTTGGCTATTTTAGATTGGGACTAAAAAGTCTAGTTTGGGAAGGACTTTTGACTTTTTTAGTTGTTTTTGTGAGAGAAAGAATGTAATGATTATAGGTTAGATGTAATGTTTTATCTTATTGAATTAAAAAATCTATTTTATTTTTTGTGACTATTTTGACTAAAAAAGCCTCCAAAACCACTTTCCAAACATAGGCAAAATAATATTTTTTTTGTATATAAAATATTTAAACAAAAAGTAGACATATCATTAAAAAAAAAAAAAATCAAAAGGTAAAAACTTTTCATTGAAAGGTTCAAAAAGTAGTGGGTTTGAAAAGTATGGATTCAAAATTATAATTTAAGAACAATGCTATAGACCCCAGTGACGTGGCGCGATCTCATTGACTAAAAAAAAAAAAAACAATTTTTTTTTTCGCCCAATCAAAATCCTGCACGCACGACCCCAGCACCCACTGGGGCCGGAGGCATTTTCCATAATTTAATGGGTTCATTTGTTGGCTTTTATCATAAATTTTAATATTTATATAATAATAAATAATAATAAAAAAATCATTGAGGGTTTCGTGACACCCCCAACGGAAGGGTAGTATTGCCCAACTAACAATATTTTTTTAAAAAGTCTATTCTAGATGCCTTCATTATTATGGATTATGTGTGTGGTGATGAATGAGGTTGTGGGGTATTACAGTTACAGTCGTGTGTGGTGATGAATGAGGTTGTGGGGTATTACAGTTACAGTCGTGTTAGGTGATTCGAATTTTTTTAATTCGAATAGTTTAAATATTTTAAAATCACATTATTTTGAATGTTAAAAGATATCGTTTTGATATATTTAAATTATTATATTAGGGTCATATAAATTCAGGTCACCAAATATTTTTTTTACAATTATTTTATTTATACAAAAATTAATCGATTTTTTATTATTATATTTTTTGAAATATTACCTAACTTATGTCAACTGCACTGAATAATTTTTTCTAATATATATATATAGTACTATATATATGAAAAGGGAAGTTAATGGGTGGTTTCTTATTGACGCCTAATAAAGACGAGTTTGGAAGTCTGCATGTGGAAGTTTCCTACCGCAGTAGACGTGGTGTGCATAGTTAAGCTTAATAAAATATACAAATCTGCTAAATCTAATCTCAAGATAAATTGCAGCTTTACCTAATTAATACTGAACCCTTTTTAAAAAATGATGTAGAAAAATGATATACAAATCTATTTTTTAGATCCAATGATATATTAAGAAACTGATTGATAATAGATTTAATCTTTAGATCATATATATAAAGAAAAATAATATACAAGTCTACTTTTTAAACTCAATGATATATTAAGAAACTGATTGATAATAGATTTAGTTTTTAGATCATATATATAAAGAAAAATGATATAAAAGTTTATTTTTTAGATCCAATGATATGTTAAGAAGCTGATTGATTATAGATTTAATTTTTTGATCTGAATAGCAATGTTATTAAGTTAATAGAAAGACAGAATTTTTTGTGAACCTTATGTCCTAGTATAATTACTGAGATTTATCTATATCTATCTGTATACTATTGTGAAGGCTAAACTTAGCATGAATGCCACAAAATTTCAACTTCCAAAAATACCCTCAGGAACAATTTTGGAATCGCCAACATGCAACCTTATGAATTGAGTTGGTATTGACACCTTTTGTGTCTCATAATTTTTAAGAGTATTTACATACAAGTTTTAATTTATAAATTTATATTTCATAAAATTATAACTGAGTTTTTTTGGATATTTAAATCCTATTAAATTTTTAATAGTCAGAATTATCCTCTAAACAATGATTGTTCATTATTTATGATTACCTATAAATGAATATGATGATTTAAAATTTATTTCGATTTTCAAAATTTTAAAATATAAACTTTTAAATTGAAAAAAAAATTATGCGCAAAAAAAAAAAAACTAATTTTTTTTAAAATTGAAAAATTGAATTATTTTTTTGTGCAAAACTAAAAATTTTGTGTCTATAAAGGAGCGTGATGATGGAACATTGATATGCAAAACTGAAAATAAAAATTAATAAATTAACAATGCTATCAGTTTTAAAACTAGAAAAAAAAACTGATAATTTTCTCGATTTTATTGGATAGTTAAATCAAACCAATAAGTAGAAAGGCAAATACGTTTAATCTCATACTCTGTTTTTTTTATCAATTAATAAAATAATTATCTAGTACATTGTTATGCAAAATTGATAAAAATAGTTTTTCTTGATAAAAACATTTACCCATTTTCTCGCTAAATAGTTTTTCTTGATTAATAGCTAAAGGAAGATGGAAAAGTGGTTGTAATTCAATTGATGTATTGTGGAGTCATGAATCTCACTAATTGAATAGAGTGGTTGTAATTCAATTGATACATTGTGGAGTTCATGCATATGAAGAATCTATTCTAAACTATATATGTTCTTGATAATGTTTTTGAATTTATAGTATTATTGTGAAAAGAGTAATGTGAGTCATGGACGATTAAATTGAAGATCTCGTTTGGGAACAAGTTATTTTAGTAATTTTTTGATTATTAGGTTAAAATATAAGATAAAAAAACTTGTATATTTGGAATAATTTTTTTTATTTTTTTATAAAAAGATACGTAAAAAGTAGAGAGAAAAGAAATTTTTTGACTTTTTAATATAAATTATAGACTTTTTGATTTTTTTAATAACTTTTTAACTTTTAAACTAAAACTATTACTTCCCAAACAAGGCTTAATCAAATAAGTTATTAAATCCCGTTAGTTGCTCTAGTTATTTCCACAAATTAGACTAATTAATAATAGTCCACCAGACGCAAAAATATTGAGTGATTGGCCATTAAACTAAACTTCCTAGCTAGAACATATTCCAATTTTAAAATTGAATAAAATATTGAGCAAATATACATTCTTTATGATCATTCATACTATGTTTAGATTTGAAATTGTCAATGACAATAAAATGAAAGGAAATTGAAATTGAAATTACTTATCTAGTTATTTTTGTACGAGTAGTATATTTTATTTTTGATAAATACCTATTCATTTTCTTCTTATTTTTTTACATTACAAAAAAATTAAAGTTTTAAAGACCAAAATTTATGGACAAAATTATTTTTTAGGGACTAAATATTTTTGTTGCGAAAAGTGTTGTTATTATATTTTTAACAATAAAAATTGGGAATTAGTGATGAATTATTATCTTTTTGGGACTAAATTTTTTGTCTTAAAAAATAAACATTTTTGAGACCAAATTATTTTGTATCTAAAAGTGTATTTATTACTGACATTTTCAAAATTGTCTCTAAAAACCTTATTTTTTACTTTTCAGAACGATTTTTTAGCGACTATTTTCACGACAATAAAAATTAGTCTAAAAATATCATTTACAACAAAATTTTCACGTTTAGGGACCAAGAATTTAATCTTTAAAATTCTTATTTATTGTAGTGGTAACACAATAAATTAAATGTTTTCTTCTATTTCATTTGCTTGTCCTATCTTTTTGACTTTTTTCTTTTCGTTTCTTCCTACATGTTCAAAATTGAACCCAGTGTTAAGAAGCTTTCAAAGCTATTTTCCAATTTTCTTTTCAGATATTTGTAATCCATCTCTCAAGATTTCATAAATTTTTTTGATTTGGCTCAACTTAAGGGATAAAGCTTGATTGTAATAGTGATACCACGTTATTATTGACACACGATATCACCATTCAATGATAAGACACCACATAAATAAATGAACCCTACTATCTAAACATAATTATCTCATCCAAATCACTGCACTAATTACAGATTTACATAATGAGATAAATTGCACTTACATTACAATTTATGATTGAATAATGATAGTAAAGAAAAGGTCACAACAGTCGAAGACCTGAGACATTTGGAAGGTAATATGAATTCTCAGATGTTAATGAGTCTTTGTGTGAACTCTCCATCAAATACCATTCAATCACCCTCCCCAGTAGAGTTTTCAAAACAAAACAAAAATAAGTTGGATGAAAATAAATATTAAAAAAAAAATTTTTAAATTTCAAAAATTATTTCCATCTTCAAACAGAGAAGATCATATTTGATCAAACTAAATGTTAGTTTTTTTGACTAAAAGAAAAAAAGAAAATAATTTTTAATAACTCAACCAAACAAGGCAAATTAATTTTGAGTTTGATGTCCCTGTTTGGGGTGAACTTTTTTTAGCTCAAATCACCAAAAAGACAAAACAGTCAATCACATCATTCTCTCTATTTTGTTGTAAGTATTTTCGTAAAAAGTAAAAAAATCAACAAAAATAGTGAATTCGCAAACAGGGTGTCATGTATTGAGTCTCTCACTTTCTTTTTTTGTACTTTGTTTACATCTGTATTATTATATAAAGTCAACTCTTGAGTCGGTGTGAATGTCACAATTTTTGAGTTTTTCCAAATTTCACAATAGCAATTACATGGACAGTTATTCCTTAAATTCAATTTTTTTTTTCAAATTTCTCAACGGTTGGCTTTTTCAAATTTACAAAATATTTTAGTTGTCAAATTTTAAATTTAATCATATATTTTACAATCTTATTTCTCTAAAGAAAACGACGATCCACACAATCATGAAACCACTTCTAGATAAATAAAATGAGGGAGGCCTATTTTGACAAAGAGATTAAAAGTAGTTTTTTGGCTTTCAAAAAAAAGTTTTTAAAAAAATCAAAAAAATTAACTTTTAACTTACTTTTCAAATTAATGATAAATTCTTTACATTTCAGGAATAGATTGACAATCTCTTTATTTCGTTAAAGTTTTATTTTTAAAAAATCATTAAATATAAAACTTTAAAAAGTATAATGAAACAGTAATTATAAACCATTAATTTCAAAATTTCATCGAAACATTATGAATTATTAAAATGAAAATCACCATATAAAATGGAGAGGACAAATTGACTCCCACTTTTCAACGGTCAATGGCCGAGAGAATGGTTCAATTTTTCAGTGAAGGGGGAGAGGCGGCCAAAGACCCGAATGCCAATTCTTCCATTCTTCTCCACAAATCTCGCTCTCCTCCTGGGAGGTTCTTCCACGCAAATAGAGAGAACAAAGTTGAATAATAAAATAAATATCATTCTACTTCTACACATTGACCTATGGTTTTACACTGTCGCCAACATCATGTGTATTTGTCTGTAGGACTTTATATTTATTAAAAATATATTATACAAATTAATAAATTTTATAAAAAATAAATAAATTTATTTACAAATGTGGCTAGTGACTTAAGTGATGTTTGATAAAGTTAAAAATTAAAAATTGAATACTGAAAATTAAGTATTGAAAATTGAATGCTGAAGTTCTTTAATTGAAAAGTTGTTTGATAAAATTTAAGAGCTAAATTAAAAATAAATTGTTTGATATGTGTAAGATAAAATTTAAAATTTATTATTTTTAAATTATGTAGGTGGTGGTGGTACTGGTATTGATGATAGCAGTAGTAAAATGATGATGATGTTCATGACAATAGTGATAAAGGTGGCGGCGGCAACGGCAATAGCATGATGGCGGCGGCGGCGGTGGCATGGTAATAATAGTAATGATAGCAATGGTGGTGGTGGTGGTGGTGGTGGTGGTAATGGTAATAGTGGTGGTGACATGATGGTGACAATAGTGATAGCGATGGCAATGGCAGTGGCATGGTGGTAGTGGTAACAATGGCATGATGGTTGTGGTGGTAGTGGTGGTAGTGAGTTTATAATAGTGTATATCGATATTTATGTTTAATATTTATAAATTCAATCAGAATTAAATAAGTTTTACATGACTTAAATGTTTTTTTTTTTTTTATAGTTTTAACCTACATTTTAAGAAGCACTTAATTTTTTTAAGTAATATCAATTATGATTATCAAATAGACTTAATTAATTATCACTTAATCAATTCACTTTTAAATGTTGAATCATACTATCAAACCTCCTTAATCAGAAAATAAATTCACGAAGAGCAACTGCAAAATACAAGGATAAGAATGCCCTATGCATTGGAAAGAGAGACTAAAACAAAATGAGATAAATTATTAGCAAAAATGTCTATATGTATATATATATATGGGGTTAGATTATATCAAGTTATTCATTTTAACTTGGGAGAGTATTTAGGGCTAGTGGGCTCATTTTGAAGTTTATTCGGGTGGTTTAAGTTGTTTATATTTTAATATTTTTTGAGTAAAATATTCACACGAAAAAATAATATGATCGGACATTAACTACTATATATTTAAATTATATTGTATTACAAAAAATTAATGATTATTCTTGAAATTATAATTGTCATTTATTTTTTAAAACAAATGTGATTCAAATATACGACTATCAATGTCTAATCATTTTATTTTTTGTATGAATATTTTACTTAACGAATTCTAAAAACTAAATAGTTCGAATAATGGATCCATTGATCCCAAATTCTACCGAGAATCCAATCCCTAATAAATATTGTGAGTGTTTGGGAAGTGAGTTTTTTTTTGTAGATTTTTTTAGTTGTAGGATATTATTGGAAATTTTTTTTTTTTGTATTTAGAAAGATAGTTGGGTTTTTTTATGGTTGGATGTGATGTTTGTGAAAGAAAAAGTGAAATGATTATGCGGTTTGATGTGATATTTTGTCTGAATTTTTTTTTTTTTTGATTTTGTAACCAATTTGTCTTTTAGTAAAAAAAATCAAAAAAAATAAAAAAAATTTAACAGCGCCAACTTTTGTATTTATATTGTCAATTTTAGTTTTCGTCGAATAAATTGCACTGAAGGGGGCTTTCAACCTAAACAACCCTAAAACGAACAACCCAACGAAAATGTCCTAGCCCAATCTTCCTGAAATTGGGCTTACAGAATCCATCCAAACCTTGCCCATGGCTTGTTCATTTGATAGGCTTGGCCTTGTACTTTTTCATCATTTCAACCCAACCCATTCCTATTTTTTGGGCTGCACTTTTCTCCGGTTAATGGACAGTCCAATCAACGGAAACGTAGCCCAATTATTTTTTATTTTTTATTTTTTATTTATAACCCTTTTATCATTAAATCTTACTATTATAAATAAGAGGCAGTTGCTACAATTCACGGGAGCTTCTTTTTACACACACTAAATCCCCTCTCCACACACACTTAATGAAGGAGGTGTGTGGGAAGTGTAGAGAGGGGAGATGTGTAGAAAGTGTGCTGTGTGTGTGTAAATAGAAGCTCCCACAATTCACGGCTCTCTTTTTTTTCTTTCCCATCTTACTTCTTTTTTTTTTCCCTCTTCCCGTTGTATCCTTTTACTTTTTATCCTGTTAGATATATATATGTATATATATATATATATGCACTGATAATTTTCTCGATTTTATTGGATAGTTAAATCAAACTAATAAGTAGAAAGGCAAATACGTTTAATCTCATACTCTGTTTTTTTTATCAGTTAATAAAATAATTATCTAGCACATTGTTATGCAAAATTGATAAAAATAGTTTTTCTTGATAAAAACATTTTCCCATTTTCTCGCTAAATAGTTTTTCTTGATTAATAGCTAAAGGAAGATGGAAAAGTGGTTGTAATTCAATTGATGTATTGTGGAGTCATGAATCTCACTAATTGAATAGAGTGGTTGTAATTCAATTGATACATTGTGGAGTTCATGCATATGAAGAATCTATTCTAAACTATATATGTTCTTGATAATGTTTTTGAATTTATAGTATTATTGTGAAAAGAGTAATGTGAGTCATGGACGATTAAATTGAAGATCTCGTTTGGGAACAAGTTATTTTAGTAATTTTTTGATTATTAGGTTAAAATATAAGATAAAAAAACTTGTATATTTGGAATAATTTTTTTTATTTTTTTATAAAAAGATACGTAAAAAGTAGAGAGAAAAGAAATTTTTTGACTTTTTAATATAAATTATAGACTTTTTGATTTTTTTAATAACTTTTTAACTTTTAAACTAAAACTATTACTTCCCAAACAAGGCTTAATCAAATAAGTTATTAAATCCCGTTAGTTGCTCTAGTTATTTCCACAAATTAGACTAATTAATAATAGTCCACCAGACGCAAAAATATTGAGTGATTGGCCATTAAACTAAACTTCCTAGCTAGAACATATTCCAATTTTAAAATTGAATAAAATATTGAGCAAATATACATTCTTTATGATCATTCATACTATGTTTAGATTTGAAATTGTCAATGACAATAAAATGAAAGGAAATTGAAATTACTTATCCAGTTATTTTTGTACGAGTAGTCAAACAAATTTTATTTATTTTTGATAAATACCTATTCATTTTCTTCTTATTTTTTTACATTACAAAAAAAATAAAGTTTTAAAGACCAAAATTTAGGGACAAAATTATTTTTTAGGGACTAAATATTTTTGTTACGAAAAGTGTCATTATTATATTTTTAGCAATAAAAATTAGAAATTAGTAATGAATTATTATCTTTTTGGGATCAAATTTTTTGTCTTAAAAAATAAACCTTTTTGAGACCAAATTATTTTGTCCCTAAAAGTATATTTATTACTGACATTTTCAAAATTTTGTCTCTAAAAGCTTTATTTTTTACTTTTCAGAACGATTTTTTAGCGACTATTCTCAGGACAATAAAAATTAGTCCCAAAATGTCATTTACAACAAAAATTTCACTTTTAGGGATCAAAAAATTTAATCTCTAAAATTCTTATATATTGCAGTGGTAACACAATAAATTAATTGTTTTCTTCTATTTCATTTGCTTGTCCTATTTTTTTAACTTTTTTCTTTTCGTTTCTTCCTACATGTTCAAAATTGAACCCAGTGTTAAGAAGCTTTCAAAGCTACTTTCCAATTTTCTTTTTAGATATTTGTAATCCGTCTCTCAAGATTTCATATAAACTTTTGATTTGGCTCAACTTAAGGGATAAAACTTGATTGTGATGGTGATACCACGTCATTATTGACACACGATATCACCATTCAATGATAAGACACCACATAAATAAATGAACCCTACTATCTAAACATAATTATCTCATCCAAATCACTGCACTAATTACAGATTTACATAATGAGATAAATTGCACTTACATTACAATTTATGATAGAATAATGATAGTAAAGAAAAGGTCACAACAGTCGAAGACCTGAGACATTTGGAAGGTAATATGAATTCTCAGATGTTAATGAGTCTTTGTGTGAACTCTCCATCAAATACCATTCAATCACCCTCCCCAGTAGAGTTTTCAAAACAAAACAAAAATAAGTTGGATGAAAATAAATATTAAAAAAAAATTTTTAAAATTTCAAAAATTATTTCCATCTTCAAACAGAGAAGATCATATTTGATCAAACTAAATGTTAGTTTTTTTGACTAAAAGAAAAAAAGAAAATAATTTTTAATAACTCAACCAAACAAGGCAAATTAATTTTGAGTTTGATGTCCCTGTTTGGGGTGAACTTTTTTTAGCTCAAATCACCAAAAAGACAAAACAGTCAATCACATCATTCTCTCTATTTTGTTGTAAGTATTTTCGTAAAAAGTAAAAAAATCAACAAAAATAGTGAATTCGCAAACAGGGTGTCATGTATTGAGTCTCTCACTTTCTTTTTTTGTACTTTGTTTACATCTGTATTATTATATAAAGTCAACTCTTGAGTCGGTGTGAATGTCACAATTTTTGAGTTTTTCCAAATTTCACAATAGCAATTACATGGACAGTTATTCCTTAAATTCAATTTTTTTTTTCAAATTTCTCAACGGTTGGCTTTTTCAAATTTACAAAATATTTTAGTTGTCAAATTTTAAATTTAATCATATATTTTACAATCTTATTTCTCTAAAGAAAACGACGATCCACACAATCACGAAACCACTTCTAGATAAATAAAATGAGGGAGGCCTATTTTGACAAAGAGATTAAAAGTAGTTTTTTGGCTTTCAAAAAAAAGTTTTTAAAAAAATCAAAAAAATTAACTTTTAACTTACTTTTCAAATTAATGATAAATTCTTTACATTTCAGGAATAGATTGACAATCTCTTTATTTCGTTAAAGTTTTATTTTTAAAAAATCATTAAATATAAAACTTTAAAAAGTATAATGAAACAGTAATTATAAACCATTAATTTCAAAATTTCATCGAAACATTATGAATTATTAAAATGAAAATCACCATATAAAATGGAGAGGACAAATTGACTCCCACTTTTCAACGGGCAATGGCCGAGAGAATGGTTCAATTTTTTAGTGAAGGAGGAGAGGCGGCCAAAGACCCGAATGCCAATTCTTCCATTCTTCTCCACAAATCTCGCTCTCCTCCTTGGAGTTTCTTCCACGCAAATAGAGAGAACAAAGTTGAATAATAAAAGAAATATCATTCTACTTCTACACATTGACCTATGGTTTTACACTGTCTCGAACATGTGTATTTGTCTGTTGGATTTTGTATTTATTAAAAATATATTATACAAATTAATAAATTTTATAAAAAATAAATAAATTTATTTACAAATGTGGCTAGTGACTTAAGTGATGTTTGATAAAGTTAAAAATTAAGAGCTGAACACTGAAAATTAAGTATTAAAAATTGAATGCTGAAGTTCTTTAATTGAAAAGTTGTTTGATAAAATTTAGGAGCTAAATTAAAAATAAATTGTTTGATATGTGTAAGATAAAATTTAAAATTTATTATTTTAAATTACGTAGGTGGTGGTGGTGGTGGTAGTGGTATTGATGATAGTAGTAGTAAATGATGATGATGTTCATGACAATAGTGATAAAGGTGGCGGCGGCGGTGGTATGGTAATAGTGGTGGTGGTGGTAGTAGTGGTGGTGACATGATGGTGACAATAGTGATAGCGATGGCAATGGTAGTGGCATGGTGGTAGTGGTGACAGTGGCATGATGGTTGTGGTGGTAGTGAGTTTATAATAGTATATATCGATATTTATGTTTAATATTTATAAATCCAATCAGAATTAAATAAGTTTTATATGACTTAAATTTTTTTTTTATATAGTTTTAACCTACATTTTAAGAAATACTTAATTTTTTTTAGTAATATCAATTATGATTATCAAACAAATTTAATTGATTATCACTTAATCAATTCACTTTTAAGTATTGAATCATACTATCAAACCTAATCAGAAAATAAATTCACGAAGAGCAACTGCAAAATATAAGGATAAGAATGCCCCATACATTGGAAAGAGAGACTAAAACAAAATGAGATAAATTATTAGCAAAATGTCTATATGTGTATATATATATATATATGTATATATATATATATGGGGTTAGATTATATCAAGTTATTCATTTTAACTTGAAAGAATATTTAGGGTTGGTGGGCTCATTTTAAAGTTTATTTCGGTGATTTGAATTGTTTATATTTTAATATTTATTGAGTAAAATATTTATACAAAAAAATAATATGATCGGACATTAATTACTATATATTTAAATTGTATTGTATTACAAAAAATTAATGATTATTCTTGAAATTATAATTTTCATTTATTTTTTAAAACAAATGTGATTCAGATATATGACTATCAATGTCTAATCATTTTATTTTTTGTATAAATATTTTACTTAAAAAATTCTAAAAACTAAATAGTTCGAATAATGGATCCATTGATCCCAAATCCTACCGAGAATCCAACCCCTAATATATATTGTGGGTGTTTGGGAAGTGAGTTTTTTTTGTAAATTTTTTTAGTTATAAGATATTGGGGGTGTTTGGAAAGCCTTGGGTTGGGCTATTTTAGCCACATTTGAGAAAATAGCCAAAAAGCTCACCTGTGCATGATTTTCGAAAAAAAAAAAGAAAAAAAGAAAAAAGAAAAAAGTCAAATGACAGCACGCAGCCTACACTGCCACCAACAGTGTAGGCTGCAAACAGGTGCAATTACAATATTACCCCTACACAGCAATTTCGAAAAAAATAAAGTGAGGAGCAAATTTGTCATTTCAATTTAAACATCATTTCAAACACATTTTTCAATACAACAACTCAAATAAAAATTCATCATATCTTCCCAAACACAAAAACTAAAATAGCCTACTAAAATAGTTAAATAGCCAAAAAGTCTAAAAAATAGTCACTTCCTAAACGAAGCCATTATTGGAGAAAATTTTTTTTGTATTTGAGAAGATAGTTGGGTTTTTTTATAATTAGATGTGATGTTTGTGAGAGAAAAAGTAAAATGATTATGTAGTTTGATGTGATATTTTGTTTAGATTTATTTTTTTTTGATTTTGTAACCAATTTGTCTTTTAGTAAAAAAAATCAAAAAAAAAAAAAAAAAAAAATAAAAAAAATTAACAGCGCCAACTTTTGTATTTATATTGTCAATTTTAGTTTTCGTCGTATAAATTGCACCGAAGGGGGCTTTCAATCTAAACAACCCAAAAACGAACAACCCAACGAAAATGTCCTAGCCCAATCTTCCTGAAATTGGGCTTACAGAATCCATCCAAACCTTGCCCATGGCTTATTCATTTGATAGGCTTGGCCTTGTACTTTTTCATCATTTCAACCCAACCCATTCCTATTTTTTGGGCTGCACTTTTCTCCGGTTAATGGACAGTCCAATCAACGGAAAAGTAGCCCAATTATTTTTTATTTTTTTTATAACCCTTCTATCATTAAATCTTACTATTATAAATAAATAAGAGGCAGTTGCTACTAGGGGTGTGCGCGGTGCGGGTCGGTGCGGTTTGAGCGAAAAATGGAAACCGTATGGCGGGTGGCGGATTGATAAAAGTGTCACTAGAATTTGCCATTTTCCTTATCAAAAACCGGCGGTTCGGTTGGCAAATAATGGCGGATTTGCCTTGGCGGTTCGGGCGGATTGGCGGTTTATAAAAAATATAATTCAAATTACAAAACTTAAATCAAAGAGTAAAAAAAAGACGAGAGACATCGTGATGTTAAGCATCTTGCGAAGCTTTCTTCTGATGCAGCAAGTGTAGCAACAACACGATAATATCAACGACTATGCCATCAGTTCATTACAAACATCTGTGGAAGCTACAATACAACTCTATTCTCAAATCATAATTCTAAAACTCTACCAAATGCTACCCCAGATTCTCTAGCATAGTTGAGGCACAACAACAGCAACAAATTGTAAGGAGAAATTTACTCCGTAATGATGTTTAGTTTGTCAACAGTCTGGGCTCCATGGGGCACTTCATGGCTCCAGAAATTCTCATTCATGGACAACAGTTTTGCATCATAGTTGCTGCACTTCAGTTAGGCCACGGCCATCAACACTTATCCATGTCCTTCCTGTTCTTTTACCCTGTTCGGATATTTAGCCTGATTCTGAGTGGGGGGTCATCTCATCAGATATTTTAGCCTGTTTCGGAGCCATCATGAGCTGCAGTGGAAGTTGGAATAGGCATGGAGCTCGGAGGAGAGAAGCTATGATCTACTCAGAAATCAAGCGGCTGTGTCTATCAACAGGAAGAAGAATGTGACCTCGAGGAAACGCAACATTTGGTTTTATTATGATTGAATGGTTCAGATTAAGTGTTTATTTATTTTCTTTTTTTTAAAAAAAAAATTCCCTCTAGAAGGAAAACCAGAGGACCTGCAACATAAAAAAATTCCCTCTACAAGGTTAAGATGAAGCGTTTTATATTAATTTGTCTGAAGTTTAACAATTTTTTAATTTTAACTTGTTAATGTTTTTTTTTAACCCAATTAAATTAGATACATTTAATAACTTTATATATTTAGCCTATTATTTAAAAATTCAACAAGTTATGAAATAGAACCATTCTAACAAGTGTCCCACCGGCACTTGATAAAAAATAATTAATAATACTTTATTTCATTTAATGAGTCTCAAAACTTTTTAAATTTTAAATAATAACGTAAGAAATGGTTTGTGATGATCTAAATAAGTATACCTTTTAATTTTTTATGAAATATGAGTTGAGTATGGATTAGATTTGAAGTGATGTAGTAGAAAAGTAATGTGACTTAAATAAGATGATGTGACTTAAATAAAATAGTGACTTTTTGACTTTTTGACTTATTTAGTATATGCCAAACTAGCCCTAAAACTCACTTTTATCAATTCAAAAATTATTCAAAATTTAATCTCCACCACACTTTTCATAGACTACACATGAATATTATAATATAA
>NW_021025230.1:865244-929789 GCF_004153795.1 Camellia sinensis | reverse complement strand
TTGGAAACTTAGAAATAATTTCTAATACCCTAATTGACTCCCTAAATATGAAATTACCACTTGGAAACCTTAGGCTTTTCCGGTCTTTATCACGTTTGTCGGTTGATCGCGTTTTTGTTCGAAACAAGAAATCCAAACCGAATTAGACTCTCTAACCCCAATTTAATTTAATTCTACACTAAAATAAATGTTCCAATTCATAAATTAAACCCAATGCCCTCATATTTTTCTTAAATCACATTTTGACCCCAAACTAGTACCATTACACATATATATACATATATATACTTGTACCTTTCTTAAATAAATAATTTTATACACAAATATCTTCATATCTATATATAAAATCAATAAAAATCTTCCCAAATCTAGCACATGGCCAGCCATCACCCTCTCTAGGCTACAATCATAGGTACTTTAGAGACAAATCCCTTAAATCATGGAAAAAGTATCATTGGTACTCCCAAATCAAGAAAAGTTGTCTTGTATTTGTAACTATCTTGGTTCTACTTAAGCCTAACCCTAACTAGATCATTCCTTAATATATGATTAGGCTCCCTAATGATCATTCATTCCATTACATTCCAATTAAAGACATCTCAATTCCATTCCATTCCAACCAATGGGCATTTTGGACCTTTTACACAAATTTTATTATAAAAACACCACCACCCTCCACATGTTACACATCTCATACACTCACACACTTACACATTCAGTTGAGAGAAAGAAAAAAGAGGAAGAGACTGAACTTTGGTAGTAGAGGAAAGAAAAGAGGAGACAATTGTGTAAACACTTCACTAGGCAATCAAGTAAGCCACAACACAACTCTCTCTTATTTTTCCTTTCAAAAATATACTCTTACAAGTTTTAAACATTCATTTCAGATATACAAGACTACCTTTTTCTATATCAATCTCTCAAAATTTCCAAAGGCACACATACACCTTAAATTTCTAAGTTTAATACATATTATTTATCATGTTTTCATCTCAAGAGGAGTGAAAAATTTCCCCTTGTTGACTTTTTTTTCTCACCAACTTTCTTATTTAAAAAACTATGCCCAAAAAATCTATTTTACTGCCAACTTGCGAAAATTCTAGACAAATAAATAAAAATCTTCTGGACTTCCATTTTATGTCAAAATCTTCCTTAAGGATTTAGAGTTCAAGGAAAATTTGTTTCATTGAAAAAGAGTGAGCGGTTTGAAAGAAAATCCAATTTTCGTAACGGTCGACAAATCTGGACAACATTGGAGCATTTCTTAAATAACTAAAAATATAGAAAAGATATTCCATTTACGAAACATGTTCTGAAACCTAGATTAAATTCTTTACAAACCATAGGAAGGACGAGTTCAAGAAAAATCTGAAATAGCCTTTTTGATTTTAATCTTCAAATGGTACTGAATCTGGAAATTTAGTTTTGCATGGATGTTTTATGCTTTTGTGTACATGAATATGCTTATTAGTTTATGATCATATTTTGGTATGATATTGCATGTGTTATGGTTATGTTTCTTATCTTCTTCATTTTAATGATGCTTATGTTTATATGGATATTACTATCTTGTTGAGTTTGTTCTAACTTGACTTAAAACATTGATCCAAACGGAAAACTTAATTGGGATGGTATTGGGTTTTCGATCACTTGAATAATGAAGACATGATAATGTGTTATGTATGGATTGATGGGATGTGGTCCCTAATTGAAGGTTAAGTCTTGTGCAAGCGGTTGTCGCGTAAACTCTAGAATGGAACGGACGTATTCGGACTCTTTGCGATGGTTTGGTTGCTGAGATAAGGTTGGGTTTGGATGGGACATTCAAGAGGATAAAACTTTTTTGGAAGGATAAGGTTAGATTTAGGAGATAAAACCTTTTTCTTTTCGCCGTTTCTTTTGAGGCCCTGCGATTGGCGCTACGCGGTATATAGCTGTTGGTAGGCATCTGAGGTTAGTTCTGCAACAAAGTAGCAAAAGGGGTAGTTTCGAATAGTCCAGTGTCCAATTCTTGTGATCGGGAGGATGAAATCTCTTTAGGAAATTTCTAGAATACTAACCATTAACATTATAACTTTTGTTATCTATTTGAATGACATGTTTCTTTCCTTTATTATTGAAATTGCTGTTATTGACTTGAATATCATGCTTCACTACTTGCTTGCTATAAATATGATGGTGTATTGGATTGGGAAAAGGGTACGAGGTGTGTGTGCGTTTACTGGGCATTCAAAGCTCACGACATTTCATGCCAGGTATTAAAGACTATTAGACCAGTCGAAGGCAAAGCTGAAGTATTTGAGGACGTACAACTACCCTAGGAGAATTAGAAACTAGTTTGTAAACGTTTTTTGATATTATAAGTGATAGATCTCATGTAGTATTTAAGACATGATTTGTAATTTGTATATATATAACATTTGTAACTTATCTTAATACCCCGTCAACTCATGTAGGCCTTGTGTTAATACCTTGTCAAGATCTGTCAAAAATGTAGCTTTGCTATCTAAGGTGGTTGGACTTTGAAGGGGGGTTATTTTGACTCCTTTGACATTCCCGGAATCTTGCTTTGTTATTATCCAAAGGACTCATTAGTGACGTTTCATACTTTCGTAACATTAGATAAACCCTATATTTAGTGGTTAATATATTATCTGATGTTCTCGACTTTTGGGGCGTCACAGCCATAGTAGCTAGGGGTGCAACATGGGCCGTTCAACCCGAGTAACTCGAGCCTAGCTTGAATTTTTTTAGGGCCTACACAAAATATTTTTAAATTTTGTACAGGTATTGACAAAAATTCAGAAGCTTGAATTAAATTTGGACAGGCTTAGGCAAAGATATCAAACAACTAAGGGTGTAATAATGGTCCGGCCCATTTGGGCTTTGTGGGCTCGCGGTTTTTTAGCGGCTTGGCCCATGGGCCAAAAAGTGGGTCCCAGGCCCAAGCCCAAGCCCACTCATAATAGGGCCTAGGGTCTGGGCTCGGGCCTTGGCGCACGGGCCAGGCTTAGGGCCTAGTAGGGCTTTTTTTTTTTTAATATTAGAAATAAGAAATTTAAAAAAAAAAAATATACTAGAGTATTTTAATTACGATTAATGAGATATTTTATTTGGTTATGTAATGTTTTATGATGATATTTAAATTTAATTATATATGACTTATATTTTTTTAATTGTGAACTTATAACTAAAAAAGTATGCAATTATGTAATTTTTTTTTTTTTTTGAAATGAATAATTTTATATATATATGAAATTGAAACTTTCAATATTACAATATTAAATTATTTATATAACATTTATTGAATGAATAATTTTTATTTCAAAATGAAATAAAATATTACAAAAATTAATATTATTAAATAAATTAGGTGTAGATTACTGATGATGGTATAGCAATTGCATCACTATAGGTCCAGTACATCACAACTAGGTTGGCACCTACTAGCCTACCAATCATTTGCATTATACTCCACCTCCATAATCTAATACAAAAAAAAAAAACAAAAACAAAAACCAAGAAAAAAACGAAACGAAATGAAATAGTAAAAAATAAATTGTTGATCAATCATCGGAGGAGACAGACATTTCAGACGCGTTGCCCGATGATATGTCATCTAAATCATATTGAATTCGCTCATTTTCACTAAAATTTTGTCTTCTTATAAGCGCGTGCATATGATCCCTGGATATCATCAATGCCTCAACCATTTCGGGTGAAAGCTTGCTCCTGTAGTCACTCAGCACCCGTCAACCTGCACTAAAAGCTGTTTTTGAAGCAACTGTAGAAATAAGAACGATTAGTATATCACGGACCATCTGTGAAAGCACAGGCCACATAGATTCATTTTGTTTCCACCATTTCAAAATGTCAAAATTATCAAAATCATCCACTGACGGGCTTTCCAAATTACCTTGTAGTTCAGAACTACTTACACTTATATGTTGAGATATTCTTCTACTTTTTATTGCTGTGAAAATACTTAATCTCCCGTCTCGAGATTGGACTGCTAGTGTAGTGTGTGTAGGTGTATTTACAGATGCAGATGCAGCTGCAGCTGCCCTGTATTCTTGAAATAATTTGTTGCATGTTTGCATAATAGGGGCAAACTGTATTTAATTAATGAAAATACGCTCTAAAAATTCTTGTAAACCAACTTCTTTACACCTAGGATCAATTATTATAGCTAAACCTAATAGATAAGGCAAATGATGAAAATATTTATCAATTTTTTCTTTCATTGAAGTAATAATGGTTACATAAAGTTCATTACCCATATATTTTATGAAAACTTTAATTATTTCTGCTAATATATGTAAAACAAATGGTGAAGTAGGAATATATATATATAAGAAAATAATTTTGTTGAAGTATCGAAAACTTTTAAAAAAATCTTTATACAAGGCTACTTGGCGCCAATTAAGTTCAGTTGGTGTCAGTACTCCTCATATTAATGTTATTGCAAAAAATAAATCTATTGCTATTCTTTGTTTACAAGCTATTTTTAATATATTGTATGTTGAATTCCACCTACTATCTACATCTAAAATTAATTTTTTAAATGACATATTTTCTCGTTGACAAATTTTTCTATATTCTGAAATTTGATTACCAGAAGACAGTATAGTAACAACTGCATTTTTTATTACAAGTACAGAAGTTTCGTATACATGCATAGCTTCTTTAACAATCAAATTTAAAATATGGGCACAACAACGAACATGAAATAAATCACCATCAATAAGTAATTGTAAAGTTGATTTTAAATGGGCTACAGTTTGATTATAATATGATGCATTATCTAAACTAATCGTAAATATTTTATTTTGTAAAGCCCACTCATATAATGCATTTCTTATTTGTATACCAAGCGAATGAGCAGTGTATGGAAGTTCAACTAATTTAAATAAAATAATTCTTTTATTTAATTTCCAATCATTACCAATAAAATGTGCAGTGATACATTGATATTCAAAATCATTATTTGACCACAGATCATATGTTAAACAAACTCTTCCATTCAAATTTTTAAAAATATCAAATAATTCACTTTTAATATCTTCAAATTTCTTTAAAATCATGTTTCTAGTAGTATTTTTAGAAAAACTTTGATATTGCAGTGCAAACTTTCGTGAATCGTTTCGGTAAAATCAGTACATTTACTAGTACTAAAAAGTTATTCTTTTTTAATAATGTAATCAACTATAGAATTTTGTGCACGTATAGGATCATATGAAAATGTTTGCAAATTACCAGTTGACGAAGCCCCCTAATTGCATTTGACTTCGAATATCAGGTTGTTTACTTTGTACATGTTTGTCAGAATGCTTTTTTAAATGACTAGTACCCCCTGCAGATGCAGCACTAAGTAAACGTGCACAATATTTATATTTTGCTTTAAATGTAATTGTGCCATCAGGATTATTTATAGATATTTTTTCAAAATGTTCCCAAACACTACTACTTCTGCTCCTAGATGATGATCCAACTATTAGAAGAGGGATATTAGAAGGAGAATCAACAGATTCATGTGGTGCAGTATATGTATCAACATCGACATAAACATTAGGCATATTAGGATCCATAGTAATGCAAGTAAAACAATATATAAGAATTAAAAATTAATTTAAATAATGTGTAAATTTAATCAGTAAAAAAAAAAACATATGTGCATAAATAATTAATGAAAAAAATGAGTAGTTAATAAATTTAATTAAACTAATTAATGTTACCGACTGGCGAATACGATATAGAAATTTTCTTTTTCTCCTAAAAGTTTCTTGTTGCACAATTGCAATAGCCACTTAGGGATGGCATTTCAAAATTAATTGAGAGTTGAGAGAAATTGAGAGAGTTTAAGAGAGAGAGAGAATGATTTGTTGTAAAATATATTTTGAAAACTAAAATATATTTATACTAGTTTAAATTCTAACCGTTTGAATTATGACCGTTTTATATATATCCGTTTGAGTTGTAGGAGATGCAAAATTGCAATGCAACGGCTCAAAATTGAGGCTAGGCTAGTACTATAATAATAGGTAGGGGTTGTGCGGTGGCATGGCAAAGTTTTAGGAAATTATTGCCTCCTTTTCGGGCAACCATTTGGACGGTGCTCTATGGCCAGTGGGAGCCATCACGGGTCCCGTTTTGCTAATCGAAATCGTTCAATGTGTACAACTCGTCGAGTATTATAAGTTTATATAAAATCACATTGATCGGATATCTATAACTATCTGATCAGATTAGTTTTTTTTGTCAACCATTAACTATAACACCATGCATTTTTATACCAAATTGATTTGATCATGTAGTTAGCGATATCCAATTAACGTGATTTTTTACAGGCATATAGTAATGGAAGAGATCTATACATTGAACAGTTCGAATTATCAAAATGGGACTCATGGTGAGCCCCCACGGGCCCAGTATTACCTTCCAACTTAGTATATATATATATATATTTTTTTTTTCTCTCTTTCACGTGAGTTTAGGACCTTAGGTGTACTTTCCCATATATATTATTATGTGCACTTTCCCACTTTTCCAGCCACACACACAGATAGACTGTGCTACTGTGCACATAGTGATACATCATATCATCATTTTCCATTAAATAATTCATAATTTAATTTTAATTTAATAAATTATTATTAATTTTTGTTTTATTTTTAAATTATTAATGTTATTTATTTAATTATATTAATTTTTATTTAATTTTTTTATGTTTTTATTTTTATAAGATCAATCTTTTTATTTTTTTTAATTATTTAACTGTTGCAAGTTGTTTTTTATTTTTATTTCTCGAAATTTGACCATTGGTAAAGAGAGGGTCGGATGGGCGGGCCGGGCTCGGCTGCATGCAAGGCCCGAAATTTTTTGGGCCTGGTCGGACCACAAATGGAAAGCCTAGGCCTAACGTACTGGGTTAGGCCGGCCCCACCTTAGGCCTCGGGCGGGTTTCTGGCCGCCCATGGGTCTCGGGCCATTTTTACACATCTACTATATATCTGATGGCTTACGAAGATGACCATACCGTTTATGGTGGCAAGGAAAGCTCCCTCCCAGAACTTACACCAAAAAGTACCACCCGCTCGAGCGCTAACAAGTACGCTTGAGCGCGACCCGCTCGAGCACAAGAAACCAGCTCGAGCGTAGAAAACACATCTGCAGAAGTTTTGCAGAGGCACGAAATACTGAAACTGTGAAAACCCCGCTCGAGCGCAAGAAGACCCGCTCGAGCAGACCGTTCAAAAACTGGACAACAACAATGGGAGCTAAGGCTCTACCAACCTGAAACAACCGAGCCCAACACATTCTAAAACTCAATCTAAAGAGTTTAATGGTTGACAACACGATAGGTACAACTACCAACTCCACGGAACCGCGTCCGGAAAACAACAGAATAGTAAAGGGATAACCGGGATCGCTATATAATTAATTAATTTCAACCAATTCAATGAATAAAATTCTGTTAAAAATCATAATCACATTATTAATTGCAATTTACGCAAATATGTAATATAAATTCCATGGAAATTTATTATTAATTACACTTTCAGTTTTTATAATCTTTAACTGTATTAATTGTATTAATTTGTATAATTTATTATTCCCTGGAAATTTATTTTTAATCTTAATTATGATCTAAGTCTAATTTTTGTAATTTGTTGTAATTGTAAAATGTCCTTGTATGGTTTGTTTTCTTGTTTTGTGTACATGCTATATTAGAATTACAATGTTAATAAAATCATTATCAAAATGACAATTGCGGTTTAATGTTTATTTATCAATTTGTTACGGTATATATTGTTGTTTAATACAGTATAGTGTTTCAATCATGCCAGAAAAGCCAAAAAAAGTAGTGTCATATGCAAATTTTTCACAAGAACGAAAAAATCGAATCAATCAAAGGAGGCGAGAATTAAGAGCAGAAAAACAAAAAGATCGACCAACAAAATACGCCGCATCATTGAATCAAGCAGTTTATTTGAATATGAACCATTGGGAATATCTGAACATCCTGTTCTTACATCAGTTTTTTCAAAACCTTCCCAATTTAATCTTGAAGAAGCAACCATCAATCATAACACCTTTGAAATAGATATAATTTCTTTATAGTCTCTATTAGAAGAAAAAAAAAATTGTTTCTTCTTATTAGATAACAACCAATTTCATTCTTTCCTTTTTCTATTACTTATGTATAATTACACATTTTTTTCCCGTAATCCTTAGGTTCAACATCCAGCACACTTGATTTCCAGAATAACACAACTACTAACATTGAAGATGGTACTTAAACACCTTCTCTTATTATTTTTTTAATTATACACCCAACTAGATAGAAAATAATTCTTAAATTCTATTTATACTCTCCATAGGCTTTGTTCTACGCTGTAGAAAGAAGAAAGCAATCACAAAAAGAGATATACCAGTTGAAGCCTTTGTTTTACCAAATAGATCATGTTGTTCTTTCTGTAATGCAAAAAGAATAGATCTCGAGCCAGATGGTATTTGTTGTTCTACTGGGGAAATTGCACTATGTCCCAATGTTGTTCATCTCAATTGTATGAGTTGTTCATAGGTCATTCCAAAAATTCTCTTCATTTCTTGAAGTACATTCGTGCCTATAATAATTCATTTGCTTTCACTTCATTCGGGGTTACCGCTGACAAACAATTAGAGCGTAGAAATAGAGGAACTATTCTTTTTGTGTGCAAGGACAGGTTTATCATTATATCAATCAGCTTTATCCTTCAGATCATAAACCTTCTTACTTGCAGCTCTATTTCTTTGACACTGAACATGAAGTTTTTAGAATAGGATGAGAATTGCAGACAATCTAGACTTGAACATCATTGCTCTTCTAATTGATATTGTCGCTTCAAATCCATATTCTATATTATTTAGAAGTTTAAGAGATGTTTCTAACCTAGACACTCATCATATACTTATCCGCGCTGATCCATCTTTAAATCCCGAAACTTTTAATTCTCCTACTGCATCCTAAGTTGCTGCAATATGGCATGAGAATGATGAAGTTGTTGAGTATAAAGAGCACGATATCATAGTCCAAAAATATCAAGGTCATTCTGAAAGAATTCGGTATTATTATGGATGCTATGACCCACTACAATATCCATTGCTATTTCCTCTTGGTGAACCTAGATGGCACCAAGGAATAAAGAAAAAAACAAAAAAAAAACAAAAACAAATTTTCAGATGGTCAATTTTCTGTGTTGGCAACAGAAGCTTCCAATGCTGATGATTTATTATGAACAGAAGCTCAAGGTAAAAATAATAAAGAAAAAAGAATACCCTACTCACAACTTATAGTGCAACAAGAACCCTAAACTATTTATGTTATTTATTTTAGTTTTTGAAGAGAATTTAAAGAAGAGAAACATGGTTTTAATTCGTTAGTTTTATTGTTTCAAGTTTCAAATTAGGGAGAGCGATAATTCAATTTTACTTCGAGCAGGTTGACTTCTACAACAATTTGTTGTTGACATGTATGTTACGGTAGAATCTTCAAGGTTAGATTACTTTAGAGTAAATTAGAAAGAAATAAGAATAGATTTATATCAAGGAATTGTTGATAGTATCACAGCAGGAGAATCTAAAGCTTCCAATATTGGTCGAAGAATTATTTTACCAAGCTCATTTATAGGTGGTCCAAGAGACCTTTGGAAGCGCTATATTGATACCATGGCTTTAGTGCAACGATTTTGAAAACCTGATATCTTTTTAACCATGACTTGCAATCCAAGTTGGAGTGAAATCAAAGAAGAATTGTTACCACATGAAGAGCCAAAAAATAGACTTGATCTTCTTGTCCGAATATTTAGAAGCAAATTTAAACACTTGAAAAATGAAGTTATAAGAAAAAAACTATTTGGTCCAGTTGCAGCTTTCACATATGTAATCGAATTTCAGAAGCGGGGCCTTCCTCATGTTCATTTACTTCTTATTCTTCAGCGAAGTCATAAGCTAGATTCTCCAGAAAAATTTGATGATTTCATATCTGCCGAGTTGCCTAACAAAGAAAATTTTCCACACTTGTACTCAATGGTTGTCAAACACATGATGCATGGTCCTTGTGGTTCTTTGAATTCTAATAATATTTGTATGAAAAATGGCATGTGTAAGAACTATTATCCTAGAGATTTTGTTTCAATGACAACCATGAAAGCTGATGGATACCTTAACTATAGGCGGCGCAACAATAATGAAACCGTTAAAGTTCGAGGGCACATGTTGGACAATAAATGGGTTGTTCCCTATGACCCATATATTCTTGCAAAGTTTGATTGTCACATTAATGTGGAAATTTGCTCTACTATTAAGGCTGTCAAATACTTGTATAAATACATATACAAGGGTCATGACAAAATAGCATTCCACATAGTAGGCCAACACAGTAATAAAGATATTGATGAGATCATAATGTTTCAATCTGCAAGATGGATATCTCCTCCAGAAGCAATGTGAAGAATATAGAAATTCCCTTTGAATCAAATTAATCCTGCTGTGATAAGCTTGCAACTACACCTTGAAGATTGCCAAATTGTTAGCTTTCGAAAGACAGATAACTTGTGCTCTTTAACTAACAATGAATTTCTTTCAAGAGCAATGTTGACTGAGTTTTTTGTGATGTATAGAACAAACAAAAAAGCTCAAGAAGGAAAATATTTATACAAGGAATTTTCTGAATTCTTTGTTTGGTATGCCCAACATAGATTGTGGAATGAAAGAAAGCAAAGGGAGGTGATTGGAAGAATAATCACTGCAAATCCAAAAGAAGGCAAGCGATACTATTTGCGATTATTATTGAATCATGTACAGTGCCCAACTTCATTCTGCCAATTGAGAACTATTAAAGAAGTAACATACAACTCTTTCAGAGAAGTTGCTCTTCAATATGGTTTATTAGAGGATGATGAAAGTCATGAAAAGTGCTTAGAAGAAGCAAGTATTTTTCAATACCTTCTTCATTACAAAAATTGTTCGCAACAATACTTGTGTATTGTAGTCCACATGATCAAAAAGCTTTATTCTTAAAATTTGAAAGAACAATGTCGGAGGATCTTTGTAGAGAAGGACAATTATCTACAGAACAAATTCGTTCTAGAGTTTTGCAAAATATAAATTCTACTCTTGAATCCATGGGCAAGAACATTAAACAATTTTATCTTTCAGATCTATCAATCCCTTCTGATGAAACTGATGATTGTTGCAAAGATATAGAAGATGAGCGCAATATATTAGTGTCTGAGGTTGATTTGATGTCTGTGTCGTTGTTAAACACAAAACAACAACTTGCATATTCTAAAATTGTTAATGCAGTACTTTATGGAAATCCAGGATATTTCTTTATTGATGGACCTGGTGGAATTGGGAAAACCTTTCTATATCGAGCAATCTTAGCTACAACAAGAACGCACAAATTGATCACTCTCGTAACTACAACTTCAAGAGTTGCTGCATCACTTTTGCCTAATGGATGCACTACGCACTCACGGTTCAAAATTCCTATAGATGTTGAAAGCAAAATTTGTTGTAATGTCAGCAGACAGAGTGGCCTAACAAAACTTTTGAAAGTTGTTGCACTTATAATATGGGATGAAGCATCGATGCAAGATGACAAAGTATTGAAGCACTTGATGAATTGTTAAAAGATGTCATGGATAGCAATCTTCTATTTGAAGGAAAGGTTGTAGTATTCGGTGGTGACTTTCGTCAAGTGTTACCTGTTGTGCCAAAGAGCACAAGAAATGAATGCATTAATGTTACGCTTGTTATGTCTTACATTTGGCATTCATTAGAAAAGATCAAATTGACAGAAAATATGCGAGCTAAGCATGATCCGGTATTTAGTAATTTTTTGCTTTCTGTAGGAAATGGTACAAAACAACAGATATCTTCTGAAAGAATCAGAATCCCTAAAGTAATTCTTTTTCCTTACAATAAAAACACTGATCCACTTCAAGAGCTTATCACTTTTGTCTTCCCAAATTTCAATGATTATAATGAAGATCCACTTTCAATGATGAATCGAACTATCTTGACTCCAAAAAATGACAATGTAGATCACATCAATGAAATATTGATGGAAGAATTCCCTAGAGATGAACACATGTATAACAGCATTGATGAGACTGTTGATAAAAGTCAGCAAAGCCAATATGAAGATTTTATGAACTCTTTATCTGCTCTAGGATTACCACCGCACAAATTTTTGCTTAAAGAAAATTGCCCCATTGTTATGCTTCGCAACATAAATCCTTCCAAGGGATTATGTAATGGAACAAGACTCATTTGTCGTAAATTTGAAAAACATGTTATTCTCGCTCAAATTGCTATTGGTGATCAAAAAGGAGATCTCATATTTTTACCTCGAATACCTTTGCAACCATTAGATAAAAAATTGTGTCTAGTTGATTTTACCAGATGTCAATTCCCAATCAGGCTATGTTTTGCAATGACAATTAATAAAGCTCAAGGTCAAACTCTAGATACTGTTGGCATCTATTTACCACAACCAGTTTTCTTACATGGCTAATTGTATGTTGCATTATCTCGAGCTACAACTTCCACCAAAGTCAAAGTTTTAACAGATGTATCAGATTCAAACAATAAATTCCCCGATGCCACAAAAAACATTGTCTACTATAAGATTCTATCTTTAGCTCAATGCAATTGATTTTTTTCGTTTGCGTGTTTTTTGGTATGTCTAATTCATATATTAGCAATTTCTACATTATATTTATGTTATTCATTTGACATTATTTTTCTTCTTATTTATTACTCCAACTATATATGTTTTATGCATGTAGGAAATCATGCGCAATCAATTGTTAGCTATCAAAGATATCAATCCATCTACAAAATGATGGACATCAAATATGATGGTTATTGAAAAATCCTTTCCAAGAACTGGATCAAGTGGAATACTATCTCAAAAGCTGATGTTAATTGATGCAAAGGTATGTTTGCAAAAAATCTCTATTGCAAATATAAAATATCAAATAGTTACATTCCCTTTGGATTTTTCTATTCTTCTTTTGTATTTTTTTTTGCCATCATATCTCTTCTATTTCTTGCACTTCTACTTTTTCTTTTTTTTTTAAACTTAATAAACAGTCTATATTTTATTTATTTTTTCCAATTCAAATATGATTTAGAGTCTTCAATAACTACATATTAATTATTTCTTACTAATTCTAAAATTATATATTCATATTAAACTCAAACATTGTAGGGATCAAAAGTACAAGCAACAATCTTTGGTGCAGACATAGAGGTTCTTCAAATAACACATGAAATCTTTTCATCTTATGCAATATCAAATGTACAAGTCAGATCTATTCTAGAACAACATCAAATTGTTGAAAATGAATACCAATGGACAATTCATGGACGAACTCCCATAGAAAAAATCAAAGATGATCAATTAACTATACGAAGTTTGAACTTCAAATTTACTGCTCTAACTGCACTTGAGGACAATATCGATTCAACAACATCAGCGAATGTCCACTCAGAAACAATAACAGATATGCAATCATCAACACGACCAAAAGATATAAGTAAATTTTATTTATATTCATTTTCTTCAATGATTGAATACATTACAATACAATTTTATTGACAATTAAATTATATATATTTTTTAATTTAGATGTCTTGCTAGCAATACTAGAGATTGGACCAATACAGATGAAGAAAAATTTCAAAGACCACAAAGATGAGGAGACTCCATTGCAAGAAATCATTGTTATTGATGATCAATAAGTTGTGTCTTCTTCCAAATTTTTTCCTATCATTTTAACTTCAAATGTCTCCATTTGAAATCCTTACTTATGTAGACAAATGCTAAATGTTTATGTATTCACCAAATAACTTGTTGTATCTAACAATTCCATTTTCCCAGATTGAAGCCGACAACTCTAACGCTTTGGGGTGAATTCACAAAAAATGAAGGTGTAGCTTTTTTGAAACTCCCAACTCCTTTCCCAATCATAATTGCTATGTGATTAAAGGTGTCCTCATACAATGGTAATTTCTATATTCTTCAACATTTCTTACTTTTATAATTATTATACTACTATCAAACTCCTAACAATCAATTTTATAGGTGTCACACTATCAACAAAATCATTCACAACTTTTATATTGGACTTTCCAATTCCTGAAGCAAATTCACTGAAAACTTGGTAATTACTACTATAATAAAATATTTTACAATATTGAACTCTTTGTATTTTGGTTAAATATAATATTCAGTTTTACGTATATTTAATTTACAATTATGATATTCAAGTGCATCAACCATAGCAATACCATCAAAGAAATTCCTCTTCAGAGAGTCCAACGAATCGCAACAACACAGTCTCCACCACCAACTCCAGACAAGCTAATTCAACACAAAAATCTTCCAACATTTGTTAGACAGGTATATTTCATATTATAGTAATTTCATCAAACTCATAACAATAGTAACAATTAGCAACCAATCAAATTGAATTCATTTTTTACCTTACAATAACCCTAATTATATTCAAGTTAGAAATTAAAATTCATGAAAAACAATAACAATACTCTAATAAAAATTCCTAATTTGAATACAATTTAAGAGTTCATTTTTTTACGTTACGATGATAATTCCTAATTTAAAATTCATATTAATTACAATTTTCAACTTAACTTCCTAGACTACAAGATATTAGGTCAATTCTTGTGCTACTGTCACGAATATAAACCAAAAATTCTGCTATGCATGCTGCCCAAACTGCAACAAAAGCACCGCTGCAGAACCAGAAGATTTCTTTCTTTGCAACTTTTGCAAACAACGAGTGCAATCACAACTAAGGTAATAATTAACAATTATCTCTACGATAAAATCTATTCAATTTCATATTATTCAATCCATACTCATAATTTTCTCTAATTTCATATACACTATATTATGCTGAAGTTTAAAAGGTAGATAATGACCCAAAAATGATTACTAAAGAAAAAAAAAACAATCATGACTATTTGAAAAGCCTGACAATAGAGTAATTAGCTAACACCAAAAAAAAATAGAAAATAAAAAAACTGTTGACAAACAACTTAAAGTAATTTGTGGAAATATTTTGTATGACAAACAACTAAAAGAAATTAGATTGTATTTCCATAATGGATTTCCAAACAAAAAGAAAAATGCAAAGAAAAAGGAGAACAAAAATTAGCTTATATTCATTTACTTTTTCCATTTTCCCTCCACATATCCTTACCTAAATCCTAAATACAAACAATCTTAAAAGAACAACTGAAAAACAATTTTAAACTGACACTCCTAGAAAAATATTGCACATAAAAAACACAGTTGGGAAAACATAACAAACAAAATCTTAGCAATGGAGAACCTTTTAATATGACAAGAGATACAACATAGTAACTAGATGTGAAATCTAAATAACCATAAGCAGTGGAGATGCTTATCAATCAATCTCCCCATTTGCCAAAAGTTTATTATTATATTATTAAAGCTAAAAAAAAAAGGAAGGGTATATAGACCATAGGAATTTCACCAAAACGTGCAAGGATAATTCAACCTCGGGCTTGCTTTGTTGCTCTTTTAGTTCAGTTCAAACTCTTATGGTCTATAACTACCCTACAATTTCTTCTTAGAAAGTCAAAATACTCAACGCTAAACTGCATTAATTGTTTTCTAAAAACAAATAAACTACCTACAAAAACTAGACAAAATTTACTATGTCACCAATCTACATCAAATGGTACCAGATCCTAGATAGATTAAACATAGCTAAAACGAAGTTCTGGGGATGAGGAGTTCTAAATAACCATAAGCAGTGGAGATGCTTATCAATCTATCTCCTCATTTGCCAAAAGTTTATTATTTTATTATTAAAGCTAAAAAAAAAAGGAAGGGTATATAGACCATAGGAATTTCATCAAAACGTGCAAGTATAATTCAACCTCAGGCTTGCTTTGTTGCTCTTTTAGTTCAGTTCAAACTCTTATGGTCTATAACTACCCTACAATTTCTTCTTAGAAAGTCAAAATACTCAACGCTAAACTGCATTAATTGTTTTCTAAAAACAAATAAACTACCTACAAAAACTAGACAAAATTTACTATGTCACCAATCTACATCAAATGGTACCAGATCCTAGATAGATTAAACATAGCTAAAACAAAATTCTAGTGATGAGAAGTGCATTAGCTTAAGTCAATGAATTTATGAAGTACATTTCCAATACCTTCTATCTGAAAAGAAAAATGAGGTAATTTAGAAAACACCATAAAGATGACCATTTCCCTTAGCAACCTACTATGCCTGAGGAATTTACATCCCAAATCATACATCAACGTAGAATCACACACTTATTCGTGCTATAATTTTTCTTCCACGATAACAACAGATGCAGATTTGAAGTAGATTTAATTGATGAAAGTGGCAAAATCACAGCAACCATTTTTGGTTCTCATGCCGAAAAACTTTTTTCAATCACTGTTGAGGAATTGATGAAGAACACATCAGATGTAAGTTCTACAACACTCTTCATTTTCTACAACTTCATAATATTCACTAATCGTTACAATAACATTTTTTTTAATTCAATAGGATGGACAAACTTCTCTGGAAGTTCTGAAAAAGCTCTCTACAACAAAAAATCACATTTTAGAGTTGTCTGCATATCAATATGATTTTGGTGGCCTATCACAGTGCAAATTTAACATCAATACAGTGCATAAAGAATGCATCATTGCTTCACCAAACCCCAAAGACTCAGGTTCAGAAACAATCTCTCCACCAGCTTCAAAGAAAGCACGTAAAGAACTATTTCCAGCTCAATCAAGTGCATCACTAGATCCAGCAGAATCAGATAATCCGCTTGTCACTTCAGAAGATGCAGAGTGAGAAATCACCATGTTAACTATGACAAAAAAACTTAGACTAACTGCAATAACAAAAAAACAATCAGCCTTTTACTATGTAGTATGAACTATGTTTGGCTTGTACAGTTGAACTTCACTAGCTCATAGGATCTTTATCTCCTTTTGTCATGATCTTAATCTCCTTTTGTCATGTAGTTTCTTCTTAAGTTCCAGTTATGTCACTTTTATGAATCCATCTTTTTGGCTTTAAATGGATTCAATATAAAACTTTAGCTATCTATGTTGTGCCTTTTGAAAATTGTTGTTAAATCTTGATCTTATATTAAAGTAGTTGTCACGACCCAAACCCGCCCCTATGGGTTTAGCACCGTAACCGGCCAGTAATCCGTAATTACCAAAGGCCTGCTTAACAGTAATAACAGTAATACAGAGTACAGGGGCTGGCAGAAGCCAAAACAGTAATAAAAGATGTCCAATGAGCTGTGACAATCTGTTTGCAAAAAGACTTTTTATACATTTTCACATTCAGAAACAGAACAGTATATACATACATATACAATCATTCAGGTTAGGGACCAAATCCCTACCATAACAGTACAATACAAGTCTATACAGTATTACAAAACAAAGACAGAAGGGTGAACTGAGACACCCCAAAAAGCCTAAGCTTGAACACACTTGGAACCTCTCAGTAAGGCACGTTGGTTGGCTTGACAAAAAAGGAGTTTAAACCCAACGCTCCTAGCTCCGATCCGGTGCCTGGACACCTACATATATATATATAAACAGTAAGCTAAAGCCCAGTGAATAACATATGCGTAAAGAGGTTAGGAATGAATGTCCTTTCAGTATTTAAAACAGTCATTTGAACAGTATATCAGTTATTCGATCATAGTAGTCATAAGTGGTACATCCAATAGCAAATAGTACAGTAGGTCTTAACAGACCGAACAGTCAGTTGATAGCCATCATATCAGTAAACAGTAGTGGTTCCAAACATGGAAACCGACAAAGATCTCTATGACAGTAGCAGTACAGTACAGTAACAGTAAATTGTTATAGATGCCACGAATACAGTTCGCAATAGGACAAGCATTCACTCAGTAAGAAATATCATTTTAGAAAGCAGTACAGTTGAACATTCAGAAATTATTCATGATTGAATATATCTTTACAACATTGTTACTCACAGAGTTCTGGGCTACAGATAGGCTAGTGAGCGTCCTCGGATGCCAACCCTACACAGTTACAGGATGAACACACATTAAGTTGCGCGCTTGGGAAACAATAACTTTGTCCCTATCTTGACTCGGTGTGGTTCTAAAGCATTATCCTCATTAAGATGCCTTAAACTAGGCCTAGGAATGCCTAGGATGGAATGAGGATGCAAAAATGCACTTTAAAACACTTTTCAAAATTTTCAGAAAACAAGGGTCTCGCTCGAGCGTGGCTTTCTACGCTCGAGCGGACATGCAGACAAAGGATCTCCACTCGAGCGTGACTTTCCTCGCTCGAGCGGACTGCAAAAGTACTGGATGCATGAAATTCACGCTCGACGGGCGTTCGACCCACGCTCAAGCGTAAGACACAAGTCCTCGCCCGAGCGTGCATTCTCTCGCTCGAGTGGATTGTAAACACATGCAATGTACTGGATACACGCATTTCACGCTCGAGCATTACTTTACTCGCTCAAGCGGACTGCATGAACTCAGAGTGTACGCTCAAGCGTGAAGTTCCTCGCTCGAGCGCGGATCCAAAATCTGGAATTTTCAGATTTGTCTCCAAGCATGAAACTCAACATTTAAAGCATCAAATTCGATCCTTTTGGACTAATTTTCTGGAAAACACTTTAAAACTCATAATATGACATGTTTCAAAGATTAATTTGCGAAATCAAAACCCAAAGGTAGTTCAATTGAACACCATTTTCAACAAAACTTCAAGAACAAGCTCAAACATAATGTGCAAGTATTCAATTGAATTCAAAGCTTCCAATACATAACCACATGAGTCAAAACTTTAAAAAACATGATGAATTCATGAACTATAGTCAAGATATGGATATGCATGTGGAAATTCATGAAGAACAATCTCAAAATGCAAGAATATGTACCAATTTCCATGAATTATGCAAGACACAACTTAAATACAAATTCAAGAAGATGATTCTCCTACCTTAGGTCTCAATTCAAGATGTAGGAGCTCAAATATGCAATCCTCTCTTCAAAACTTCCAATTCTCCAAGAGTTTCTCTAGATAAAGCAACTCTCTCTCAAGTCTCTCTCTCTCACTCGGTTATGGGTCTCAAATGGCTGAGGAAATGTGTTTGAATAAGTCTCAAGGTGGCTTAGTAAGTGGCCCACTAAGTGGCAAAATGGTAGTTTATTCAAACTAATGTAATTTAACATTATTTAATCCAATTTAATCATACCAAATCAAATTTCAATTAAACATGCCATAAAATCACATAAATTCTAATTAGCATAAAATACTAATCAATTTCAGATTCGGCCACCGATAAGGCCTTCAATTTACAGTTCAAACTTAAAACATGAACAGATAAATCAATAACAGACAGATAGAAATGCATTTAACATAACACATTCATGCAATCAGTTTAGGATTTCATCCTAATCAGTTACTTATCATGTTCAGTCACAGTTTAGCAATAATCAATGGTGAGGATTGTCATAGTAGTTCACTTTATCTATACTTTTATCTTCTCATCTATTGAGTCACATGTTTAATGACATAATGATTTTTCATAGAATATTCCTTTATTAATGCTAAAGTACTGCTTTTTATAAATACTTATAATATCATATTAACACTCAACGCACGATCAGCTCCAAACTAGTTATTGGATAAATTACAGTCTTCTTCCATAAATTAAAACAAAAAAAAAAGGGCGAATTACTTTAAAGTCCTATCTAAAAGAGAAAAATAATTTTTTGAATACTCTCAAAAGTTTACAAGGTATTTTTTTTCTTCATCTTTTTTGTGCAGTTGATTTTCTTTGCCTCTTTCTCTTCTTGATTTCCAATTACCAATGACCATGCCTTACTTTTTTTTCTTTCCCTTTCTAATATATAATTACCGACGACCACCATTGATTGGGGTTTACCGATAACCATCGATCACCGATTCTTTACTTCATTCTCACCGACGACAAAAGAGACAAGTTTCTAGCCAAGAAAATGAGTAAATCTATTCAGGTACGATGTAGATCAGATCTACATCAGATTTGAATAGATCTACATGAAATCCGACTAGATCTAAACTAAAAATAGTTACCAGAGTACAATATTCTCTCTATATCTATTTCTCTCAATTTTTCTACATTTTCTCTACTACACACTTCTACTTTTCTATTTTAATAGAGAAAATTTTTAAATTCTGAATAAGTTTTTTTCGAGTTTTAGTTACAAGCAGTGAAACTGTAAACTTTTACAGTTTTAGTTTTTTTGGTGCTGAAATGAATCATACTTTAAAACTGTAAAATTTTACAATTTCATAACGTGTTTTTCAATTTGATTAATAAGGATAAATGCTTAATATAATCATACTTTAAAATTGTAACATTTACAATCTGAAAGCTTGCTTTTTAATTTGATCAATATCGGAGATTATTTGCTTAAACTCTACAAAAATTGAAAAATAATATATATATTTTTCTCATTGTTGTCTGTTGTCATTATGTTTTTTTTTTTTTCCTTTTAGTTTATCAATATTTAACACATTTTGTTATTTTTTCCATTATAATTTCTCCATTTATTGTTTTTTTTTTCCGGGCAATTTTCTAGACATTCTGGTGAGTTTCCAACGATAATCTTGACGTCTAACGAACATTTTGGACATTCTGGCGACTTCTAGTGAAGTTCAGAATACTTCGGCGAACTTCTGACGATACTCTGTCGAACTTCCGGTGATGTTGAACATTCCGACGAGTCTCCGCTAATCGTTTGATGGAACTCCGGCGGTGGTGAGATGTAGCAGCGTTTTAAATTTATAAAAATAAAAAAAAAATTGGTAACACATAAAAATATGTAGGACTAATTGGTGCAAGTATTTTATTTTTGGACTACACGAGTTTTGAACTTCGTATATGGGACTTACTGGTAAGTGTCTCCCAAAAAAATACAATTCAGTGTGTGCACGTTGGTTGGCTTGACAAAAAGGGAGTTTAAACCCAACGCTCCTAGCTCCGATCCGGTGCCTAGACACCTACATATATATATAAACAGTAAGCTAAAGCCCAATGAATAACATATGCGTAAATAGGTTAGAAATGAATGTCCTTTCAGTATTTAAAACAGTCATTTGAACAGTATATCAGTTATTCGATCATAGCAGTCATAAGTGGTACATCCAATAGCAAACAGTACAGTAGGTCTTAACAGACCGAACAGTCAGTTGATGGCCATCATATTAGTAAACAATAGTGGTTCCAAACATGGGAACCGACAGAGATCTCTGTGACAGTAGCAGTATAGTACAGTAACAGTAAATTGCTATGGATGCCATGAATACAGTTCGCAAATAGGACAAACATTCATTCAGTAGAAATACAATTTTTAAGAAAGGCAGTACAAGTTGAACATTCAGAAAATTATTCATGATTGAATATATCTTACAACATTGTTACTCACAGAGTTCTGGGCTACAGATAGGCTAGTGAGCGTCCTCGGATGCCAACCCTACACAGTTACACGGATGAACACACATTAAGTTGCGCGCTTCGGAAACAATAACTTTGTCCCTATGCTTGACTGGTGTGGTTCTAAGCATTATCCTCATTAAGATGCCTTAAACTAGGCCTAGGATGGCCTAGGATGGAATGAGGATGCAAAAAATGCACTTTAAAACACTTTTCAAATTTTCAGAAACAAGGGTCTCCGCTGAGCGTGGCTTTCTACGCTCGAGCGGACATGCAGACAAAGGATCTCCACTTGAGCGTGACTTTCCTCGCTCGAGCGGACTGCAAAAGTACTGGATGCATGAAATTCACGTTCGACGGGCGTTCGACCCCCGCTCAAGCGTAAGACACAAGTCCTCGCTCGAGCGTGCATTCCCTCGCTCGAGCAGATTGTAAACACATGCAATGTACTGGATACACGCATTTCACACTCAAGCGTTACTTTACTCGCTCAAGCGGACTGCATGAACTTAGAGTGTACGCTCGAGCGTGAAGTTCCTCGCTCGAGCGTGGATCCAAAATCTGGAATTTCCAGATTTGTCTCCAAGCATGAAACTCAACATTTAAAACATCAAATTCGATCCTTTTGGGATAATTTTCTGGAAAACACTTTAAAACTCATAATATGACATGTTTCAAAGATTAATTTGCAAAATCAAAGCCCAAAGGTAGTTCAATTGAACACCATTTTCAATAAAACTTCAAGAACAAGCTCAAACATAACGTGCAAGTATTCAATTGAATTCAAAGCTTCCAATACATAGCCAAATGAGTCAAAACTTTCAAAAACATGATGAATTCATGAACTATAGTCAAGATATGAACATGCATGTGGAAATTCATGAAGAACAATCTCAAAATGCAAGAATATGTACATGCATGCATGATCTAGCTCTCAATTCAACATTTTAAACCAATTCTTGACATTAATCTCCAAATTTCCATGAATCATGCAAGACACAACTTAAATACAAAGTCAAGAAGATGATTCTCCTACCTTAGGTCTCAATTCAAGATGTAGGAGCTCAAATATACAATCCTCTCTTCAAAACTTCCAATTCTCCAAGAGTTTCTCTAGATAAAGCAACTCTCTCTCAAGTCTCTCTCTCTCACTCAGTTATGGGTCTCAAATGGCTGAGGAAATAAGTCTCAAGGTGCCTTAGTAAGTGGCCCACTAAGTGGCAAAATGGTAGTTTATTCAAACTAATGTAATTTAACATTATTTAATCCAATTTAATCATACCAAATCAAATTGCAATTAACATGCCATAAAATCACATAAATTCTAATTAGCATAAAACACTAATCAATTTCAGATTCGGCCGCCGATAAGGCCTTCAATTTACAGTTCAAACTTAAAACATGAACAGATAAATCAATAACAGACAGATAGAAATGCATTTAACATAACACATTCATGCAATCAGTTTAGGATTTCATCCTAATCAGTTACTTATCATGTTCAGTCACAGTTTAGCAGTAATCAATGGTGAGGGTTGTCACAGTAGTTCACTTTATCTATACTTTCATCTTCTCATCTATTGAGTTACATATTTAATGACATAATGATTTTTCATAGAATATTCCTTTATTAATGCTAAAGCACTGCCTTTTATAAATACTTATAATATCATATTAACACTCAATTACATAGTTCCTATTATAACGCCAAATTCACCACTGGCACTGTGATCGTGCAACGCACGATCAGCCCCAAACTAGTTATTGGATAAATTACAGTCTTCTTCCATAAATTAAAACAAAAAAAAGGGCAAATTACTTTAAAGTCCTATCTAAAAGAGAAAAATAATTTTTTGAATACTCTCAAAAGTTTACAAGGTATTTTTTTTCTTCATCTTTTTTGTGCAGTTGATTTTCTTTGCCTCTTTCTCTTCTTGATTTCCAATTACCAATGACCATGCCTTACTTTTTTTTCTTTCCCTTTCTAATATATAATTACCGACGACCACCATTGATTGGGGTTTACCGATAACCATCGATCACCGATTCTTTACTTCATTCTCACCGACGACAAAAGAGACAAGTTTCTAGCCAAGAAAATGAGTAAATCTATTCAGGTACGATGTAGATCAGATCTACATCAGATTTGAATAGATCTACATGAAATCCGACTAGATCTAAACTAAAAATAGTTACCAGAGTACAATATTCTCTCTATATCTATTTCTCTCAATTTTTCTACATTTTCTCTACTACACACTTCTACTTTTCTATTTTAATAGAGAAAATTTTTAAATTCTGAATAAGTTTTTTTCGAGTTTTAGTTACAAGCAGTGAAACTGTAAACTTTTACAGTTTTAGTTTTTTTGGTGCTGAAATGAATCATACTTTAAAACTGTAAAATTTTACAATTTCATAACGTGTTTTTCAATTTGATTAATAAGGATAAATGCTTAATATAATCATACTTTGAAACTGTAACATTTTACAATCTGAAAGCTTGCTTTTTAATTTGATCAATATCGGAGATTATTTGCTTAAACTCTACAAAAATTGAAAAATAATATATATATTTTTCTCATTGTTGTCTGTTGTCATTATGTTTTTTTTTTTTTCCTTTTAGTTTATCAATATTTAACACATTTTGTTATTTTTTCCATTATAATTTCTTCATTTATTGTTTTTTTTTTCGGGGCAATATTCTAGACATTCCGGTGAGTCTCCAACGATATTCTTGACATCTAACAAACATTTTGGACATGCCGGTGGCTTCTAGTGAAGTTCAGAACACTTCGGCGAACTTCCGACGATACTCTGTCAAACTTCCGGTGATGTGGAACATTCCGACGAGTCTCCGTTGATCGTTTGATGGAACTCCAGCGGTGGTGAGATGTACCAGCGTTTTTAAATTTATAAAAAAAAAAAAAAAATTGGTAAAACATAAAAATATGTAGGACTAATTACTGCAAGTATTTTGTTTTTGAACTGGATGAGTTTTGAACTTTGTATATGGGACTTACTGGTAAGTGTCCTCAAAAAAAATACAATTCAATGTGTTTGGTTTCAATTTTCTGAAAATTAAGTTTTTTATTTTTCGTATTTTTTTGTTTTTAGTGAATATTTTTAAAATTTTAAGCAATTTTTTTACTTTTTTAGATACACCTTACTTAGATGTATCTAAAAAGTAAAATATCTGTAAAAAAATATTTTAAAAAATCAATAAATATACAAAAATACGAAAAATGTATTAAATTTTTGTATTTTTGGTATTTAATGAATTTTTTAAAAATATTTTTCACAAATATTATGCTTTTTAAGTGTATTTATATATCTAAAAATTTTTTTAAAAAATTGTTTAAAATATTAAAAAAATTCAGTAAATAAAAAACAAAAGTATGGAAAACAAAAAATTTCAATTTTCTAAATAGTGAATCCTGAGTTTGGAAATCAAACAAGCTGATTAGTTTTATATTTTTGACATAATTACACTAACCTCCTTCAAGATTTTAATTCACATAACACTTAATTCATTTTTCATCACTAATTCGTTAGTTGTATAAATAAAAAAATAATATTATTATATTTTTCCTAATAAGATGTATATTTATCTTTATTTATTTTAATATCTATCTACTGATATTAGTTCAAAATGTAAGGCTAATTATATTTTTTCAAAGTTTAAGGAATGTGAGTGTAATTTACCCTAAATTATTTTTCAAAATTTTTAAAGCTTAACATTCTCACATGATTAGTAATTTAAAGTATTTTAAGATAGTGATAAAAATTTTAGAACAAATGATTCTTACGCTTTATTTGGTTGAGAGATTTATAGAGGGATTTGAAAAGAAAAAAGAAAAATGTGTGTGAAATTAGATAAAATATAAGTATATTTTATTTACATTTCACCTATATTTTTTCTTTCTAAATCCTTACTCAAATCCCCCAACCAAATACAATATTAGTGTAACCCAAAATCCCAAACCCTACTCACCCTAATTCAACAATGAGAAAAAGAAAAAAAAAAGTATATTAAAATCACTAACCTTCTGTATTTTGTTAGAATAACATTTTGTTATAAATCAACAAAATCTTATATGTCAATAATTTTAAATAAATAATTTTTTAGCAGAACTGATTCAACACACACATTACCAAAGGGTTCAGACGAAACAAGGATAAGTGGGGCCATCTTTAACAGAAATCCTTACCAGCCTTACATTCCCACCCCCATACCATGCCAACGTAATCTCATACACCACCCCCAATCTCGTACACCACTCCCCAAAATGAATGAAAACAAACCGAGAAATAATATCAAAAAACTAGCAGAGAGATTGTGATTGACAAAAATAAATTTAAAGAAAAAAAAAATCCCAAGGCAAAGCCATGGTTGCAACTCCAGCAGCAACATCCCCAGCCTCTCAGCTCCTCTTTTCGACCTCTCACTCCACCTCTCGTCTCTCCCCTTTCCAAGCATGCGTCTTGGACGCCAAGACTCTCTTGTCGTGCCCCACGCGGCGCCAAGTGGTGGTGAGTGGTGGTGGAAGTGTGAGGTGCATGGCCGTGGGGACAGAATCGGAGACGGAGAAGAAGAAGAAGACTAGTAGTAGTAGTAAGTTTGAGATACAGACATTGACGGGTTGGCTGTTGAAGCAAGAACAGAAGGGGGTGATAGATGCTGAGCTCACGATAGTGATGTCGAGTATTTCAATGGCGTGTAAGCAGATTGCTTCGTTGGTTCAGAGAGCTAGCATTTCCAACCTTACTGGTGTTCAGGGTGCTGTTAATATCCAAGGCGAGGACCAGAAGAAGCTCGATGTTGTCTCCAACGAGGTTTTCTATCCATTCTTTCTTCATATTCTTTTGTGTTTGTGTTTGTGTTTGATGGTTGATTTTTGCCTATTTCGTTTTACTCCATAAATTTGATATCAGTCGTGACGTAATGATATTGGGAGTATTGTATAATATGTATCAGAAATTGAGTATAGCAGTCGTGAATTTTTTTAAATCATCGTCAACCACAAAGAAATAGTTTTACAGTAGCCAAATGGACTCTGAATTGGTTAGTAACTAATCTGTATTAGGAGCCAGTCAATGGACATTTGATTTTTAATCAAACTGGTATATTGAGATGTATCATTTTCCAAATGACAAAAATCCAATACACATCGGTCAATATAATATTTAAGAGTTTGATTTCTTTCAAGTTGTCATCTCAATTTCAGAGAACGCTTGGGCTTAGTAGGCCTATTTTGGAGCATTTGCGCTTAGAAAACCGATGTAAATATATAGGCCCATTTTAAAACCATAATTCTTGTAAATCTAGTTGGGAGCCTAATATTCCACCCATATTCATGCAAAATTTATATACAAAATTCGTCACCAAAATAATATGACAATATCATTTCTATAATTAAATGTTGTTCTTTGTTTTAAAATGACACAAGTGTCCTAATACAACCACATCATTTTCTATACAATTTATGTGTTTGAAACATCACTTGATAAATGTTTTAGCTTCATTAATTAACCTATAATCTAGATCTATCTATGAGATTTGTGTACAACTATGACTATGAGAATGACTAATGACAATGCAGGTGTTCTCAACTTGTTTGAGGTCAAGTGGGAGGACAGGGATAATAGCATCAGAGGAAGAGGATGTACCAGTGGCAGTTGAAGAGAGTTACTCTGGTAACTACATTGTTGTTTTTGACCCTCTTGATGGATCTTCCAACATTGATGCTGCTGTCTCCACTGGCTCTATCTTTGGAATCTACAGCCCCAATGATGAGTGTCTTGCTGATGTTGGTGATGATGATTCCACAGTAAATCCCCCCATCTCTTTCACTCAACTTTATTAATTTAATTTAAAAAAGGGGTGGAGGGTGTGCTTTGATGATCCTTATAAATTAACCAAACAACAATGCTACAATCACAGAAAACAATTTCACAGAAACATGCATAGAATGCAGAAGGTAGACATGCGCGGTGTTTTGTGTACTTTTCGGGAAAAAAAATTATGTGTCCCAATTTGTCCTGGTTGAGTTTGTTTCAAACCTCACCCCATCCACTGATATTTTGACATTTTCAATTTCTTTATATTTTTCTTTAATTTTCTCCCATTTCTATAAAAATAAAAATAAAAATTGTAATTTGCTTAGTATCCCAAGGAAACCCACTAGATGGTTAAAAAAAAGGAGCTTAGAGTGTCATGTTACTATTAATTAACTTAACTGGTGTTAGTCAAATTGTGCTTTTAACAAATTAGGCAAAGTATAAATTGTGTTGAATTGTGTTTTAAATGTTGAGTTTTGCATAATTGATCATTTTTATGTCAGAAAAATAAAATTATATATGGATATTAATGTAAAATTTTGCCCTACTTGATGGGAGATATTTCTGAGTACCTAGACTTACTGTTAATGAAACAGTCCAGAGTTCTAATTCAGTGTCAGCATAGTATATTCCCAAGAGTACTAACTGTTTGATAAAATGCCTCAATGCAGCTTGACAAAATAGAACAGAGGTGTATAGTAAATGTGTGCCAACCAGGAAGCAACCTTCTTGCTGCTGGCTACTGCATGTACTCAAGCTCCATCATCTTTGTCCTTTCCATTGGAAATGGAGTCTTTGCATTCACTTTGGACCCCATGTATGGTGAATTTGTGCTAACTCAAGAGAACATTCAGATACCGAAATCCGGGAAAATTTACTCATTCAATGAAGGAAACTACCAGTTATGGGATGACAAGCTCAAGAAGTACATTGATGACCTTAAGGACCCCGGTCCTAGTGGCAAGCCTTATTCTGCTAGGTACATTGGCAGCTTGGTTGGTGACTTTCACCGGACTATGTTGTATGGTGGCATTTACGGGTACCCTAGCGACAAAAAGAGCAAGAATGGGAAGCTGAGGTTGTTGTATGAGTGTGCACCGATGAGCTATTTGGCAGAGCAGGCGGGCGGCAAAGGGTCCGATGGCCATGTGAGGGTTCTTGATATCCAGCCAACTGAGGTGAGTATGATTCAATCATATAATTTGGCGGTAGGCTTGTCAATCGATCAGATTTTGCTCAAATTGATCTGAAAAATCCGAATTTTAAAGAGAGATATTTAATCCGATTATCCAAATTCATCTGATCCGCTCATTAAATTGATCGGATATGCAACTCCAATACTACTAGTTATTTTTACTAACTAAAGAGTACATAAAGTAATATTTATTTTAGCTATGTAGCTTATATTGGGAGAAAATATTGACTACAATGGTGTCACCATTCTATATGGTGTCATTGAGTAATAAAAAATAACAAATGAGATTAGGTATAAAGTCTTGTCTTCTACTAACTTAATAATGTTGTGGTCCCTATCATAAATTGAAATTGCTCATTAAATGTGATACCGTCACGTGATATCACTGTTATATTTTATATTTATTTCTATTTTAGTTGATTATTATTTTTTAATTAACACTTTCCAAGAAAAGAGAGCAAAGAAATAATTAATTTTTTTAACATGTTTAGCTAGTGATTGTTGATTAGCTAAATTTAACTAGCAAAAGTTAGGGAAAGTAAAATAGCCAGTCAAAATGTTAGCTTGTCAAAGATCCAAAAACATGTGAAAGACTATCTAATTATCGGATCAAATATTCATAATTATCGGACTTGGTTTGGGCCACTCATCTAACAAATATAATACATGCAGTTTCAAATCAAATTTAGATTATGTCTTAAACATATCAAATTCGCCAAATCTGATTCGTATATAGGCCTAATTGGAGATAATTCAGTTTCTCTTTCTATACAGGACAATCACAAACTTCTTGTGTTTTTTTTTTTTTTGACAGATTCATCAGCGCGTTCCACTTTACATTGGAAGCACAGAGGAAGTGGAAAAATTGGAGAAATATTTAGCCTAATTACAAATGTTATAGCAAAGAGAGTTTCAACTTTTTTTTTGAAGATGTTTGGCAACAGTTTCTCGTGAAATACAGTAAATTTAAATTAACAAGAATCTTGGAAAGTGTAGGTCATTTGTGTTCTTCACAAAGCCAAATTCTCTTTTTTGTATCAACATAGAAAAGACTCTGCAATGTTCTTCTTGTAATACTTGAAACAAACAAGTGGTTTGCATTCTGAGAGCAATTAGATAACACACTTGTATGTTGTGGTCATTCAAGTCCAACTGAGATTAGTTATTTCGCTGAAATTATGATAAATTATTTCATACCTGGCATGGTTAGGTGGTGCCTCAAGGAGATTGTGATGGGTAGAGATGGAGCCAAGACATTATATTGGGATTGGAAATGGTATAACATTTGGTGATTGATGTGTGTCATAGGCTATGCAGGGTGTTGGAAAAATGGTTTAAATTCTGTTGTTTCGGAAACTTTATGCTAATTATTATATAGGACCCACAAGTCATTTATTGAGGGTTCGAGTAGCAATGTATTCGTTCTATATAGTGGACAAGATTATATAATTAGTGAGTCAAAACCATTTATAAGTAAATGGTAAATTGACTTCTAAAGTGAGGTTTATGAACATTAGACATGTTGTGGAAATTCTCAAAATGGTGTTGCATAATTTTGTTCCACATTCTTGTTCTACACAGGAAAATTATGAACATTTTGGAGAAGATATATAAGGTCCTAGATAAGTTGGATTTGGGTCAAGCCCATTACTTATTTTGTTGGGCCCAAATTGTTTGAATTGTTATTAGTTTGTTTGCTTGGAAAGTTTGAATTTTATATTCAAATTTGCAACAGACATCAACGGACAAATTTCAAAGTGCACAGACGTGTCTTTCCGAAACAGGTTTTCATTGCCTTAATATAGGCAATCCTCCGTCCTTTTTATTTCCAAGAAAGAAAACATTTTTTCCAGATCTTCCTTTTCCTTCTTTATTCATCTTGCATATTCCATTTTTAGAGTTTAAGTTTGAGAGAGTATAAAGCACATATTCTGGTTCGCTATACACATAGAGTTAGTGCAAATTCTGTGTGTGGTGATTGTTGTATCTAGGAGACATGACGCCCATTGATCTCGTGCACCAGTGGAGAGGGCGTAATTCTGTCTTAAAGACACAGTGTCCATATACTGGCCTCAATCACATTTTCATACCATTGTTTAATCTGCTACAAAGTTGTAAGTTTTTTTTTTATTTGTTTTATTCATTCGCATGTAAATTCGCATGTAATTAATTTACCGAAATTATTCTCCAACAATTTTAAGACAGAATTAACTCACTTCTATTTACTGTTTCGGTTAAATTAATTTTATGATTTTATATAGTTTTGTGATCATACTGTTTAATATAGCAGATTCTGTTTCTATTATATATATATATATATATATATATTCTGGGTTTGTTCTGTTTAATGTAATGCTTTTCCATGCTGTTTAAAATAAAGTATCATTCTGTGTTTGCTGTTATATATATGTATACAGATTATTAAAGCGTGTTCTGGTATAATTCAGAATGTATTTATTTATTTATTTTTTTTTTCTATACAGAATTTTAATGTGCTGGTTCTAAACAGTGTAGTTTTTAAACTGTTTTTCTGTTCTGTTTTAATACAAAACTTCTCGCTATAAATTCTGTATGATCTGCGGTAATGCATCAGTTAAATATTCTGGGTTGAATTTTCTGTTAACGTTGAGGATTCTGTTATATATATATATATATATATATTTTTATGTTTGTTTGAATCTGCTTTCTTTTTCAAACGTTTAAAAAAAAAAAAAAACCTTTTGGTGGAACGTGGCAGTGGACCTTTTTTGTTTATTTGTTTGGGTTGGTGCACTTTGTTTATGGTTTGACCAATTCAAATACTTTTGTTTGTATTTAGAATTTTGGTCTATGGTGCTTCAGGTTCAAATACTTTTGTTTGTATTTAGAATTTTGGTCTATGGTGTTTCAGGTTAGTTATTAAGATTATATTTTATATTTTATATTTTATTACTTGGTCTGTTAAATTGGTTCTTTCAATCGAAAAAGAAAAAAAAAATTTGTTTGGTATACATCGTTGTGAACTGCACTGCACAGACTATTACAATTGTTTTTATTTTTTATTTTTTTAAAAAAAAAATGGTATATTGTGCTTCTGTTTGACTGTTGGGAAAAGAATACTAATAATAATAATTAGTGATATTTCTTTTAGTTTGTGTTGTGATTTGCAGTGCTACTTTTTGTTTGTTGCTTAATGGTTATCCTAAACTTAGTGATTTAAATTTTGTTATTGGGAAATTATATTTTATTTATTGTGGAAAGATTTGTTTTGTCATTTTATTTTGATCATAAAGTTTAAATGGCAACTGAGACTGTAAACAGTGCTGGGAATACAAACCCGACATCTGCATCTGTCATCATTCCTACTCCTATGGTTATTTCACTTCCCACCACTGTCCCGATTAACCACAATGAAAAGCCGGAAAAATTTAATGGGACAGAGTTTAAGAGATGGCAGCAAAAAATATTGTTTTATCTTACAACTCTGAATTTGGCAAGATTTGTCAAAGAGAATGCACCCGCCTTGAGCGAGGACAAAACTAATCGGCAAGCAATTGCTGCAGTTGAGGCGTGGAAACATTCTGATTTTTTGTGCCGAAACTATATTTTGAATGGATTGGACAACACATTATATAACGTGTATAGTCCATTACAAACAGCTAGAGAATTGTGGGAATCCTTGGACAAGAAGTACAAAACAGAAGATGCGGGAATCAAGAAATATGTAGTTGGCCGGTTTCTTGAATACATGATGGTGGACTCGAAGACCGTAATTAGTCAAGTCCAAGAGCTTCAACTGATTTTACATGAAATTCATGCAGAGGGTATGAGTTTGAGCGAATCTTTCCAAGTGGCAACAATCATTGAGAAACTACCACTGTCTTGGCAAGAGTTCAAGAATTATCTGAAGCACAAACACAAGGAAATGAAGTTAGAGGACTTGATTGTTCGGTTATGGATTGAGGAAGATAACCGCGAGGCAGAAAAGAAAAGAAATCCGGGATTTGTTTTCGAAGCCAAGGCTAACATATTGGAGCATAGACAAAAAGAGAAAAAGAGACCGCGTCCTAAGCAAAACTCTAAACAAACTGTTGGTCAAAGTTTTAAGATTGGATCAATAAAGTTCAAAGGAAAGTGCTTTGTGTGCAACAAGGTAGGACATCGGGCCAAAGACTGTCAGAATCGCAAAGATCAACAAGGTCATTCCAAAAAGACAAAGTATGAACAGGCACACATAACTGAATTGGAGACTTTGTCTGATGGAGTGACTGAGATGAACCTGGCAGTAGTTGTGTCTGAGGTAAATCTGATGGGGTCAAATTCCAAGGAATGGTGGGTAGACACCGGGGCAACACGACATGTGTGTGCAGATAAGAAAATGTTTACTACCTATCAACAAGTTAAAGATGAAGAGAAGCTTTTCATGGGAAACTCCTCTACTACAAAAGTTGAAGGACAAGGGAAGATTGTGCTCAAAATGACTTCGGGCAAGGAGTTGACGCTTTTGCATGTTCCAAAAATTCGAAAGAACTTGGTGTCTGGATTATTGTTAAGCAAAAATGGTTTTAAATTGGTTTTTGTTTCTGATAAGTTTGTTCTGTGTAAGGATGGTGTTTATGTAGGGAAGGGATACCTGTGTGATGGGTTATTCAAAATGAATGTACTGACTGTAATTCCTACTATTAATAAGAACTCCACATCTTCTGCTTATTTGTTTGAGTCTTCTCATGTTTGGCATGGTAGATTAGGACATGTTAACTATGATTCATTGCGTAGATTAGTTCACTTGGACTATCTACCTAATTTTTCTATTGACTCAAATCATAAATGTGAAGTATGTGTTGAGGCTAAATTTACTAAGACACCATTTAATTCAGTTGAAAGAAGTACTGAACCTCTGAATTTAATTCATAGTGATATTTGTGATTTGAAATTTGTTCAAACACGAGGAGGCAAGCAGTACTTCATCACTTTTATTGATGATAGTACCAAATATTGCTATGTATATTTATTACGAAGCAAGGATGAAGCCTTAGAAAAATTCATTGAATATAAAACTGAGGTTGAGAATTAACTTGGCAGGAAAATTAAGGCATTAAGAAGTGATCGAGGTGGTGAATATGATGCTCCTTTTGGAACGTTATGTTCACAACTTGGCATCATTCATCAAACTACTGCGCCTTATGCACCACAGCAAATTGGAGTTGCTGAGCGGAAAAATCGTACATTGAAAGAAATGATGAACGCCATGTTGATTAGCTCAGGTTAACCCCAGAACTTATGGGGGGAAGTGATTCTTTCCGCTAATTATATTTTGAATAAAATACCTCACAAGAAGATTCTTAAAACTCCATACGAATTATGGAAAGGTCGGAATCCTTCTTACAAGTATCTGAAAGTGTGGGGGTGTTTAGCTAAGGTGGCCATTCCTGATCCTAAAAAGGTCAAAATCGGACCTAAAATAGTTAATTGCATATTCATAGGATATGCACATAACAGTAGTGCTTATCGATTTTTAGTATACAAAAGTGACAATTCAAATGTGCATGTCAATACTATAATCGAGTCGAGAAATGCATCTTTTTTTGAACATATATTTCCATGTAAATCTATACAAGAATCAAGTTCTTCTAAACGTTCTTATGAAAATGCATTTGATAATAATCAAGGACATATTGAGGAAAATCAAGAAGGAACAAATGAGGCAGAACCTCGACGTAGTGAGCGAGCTAAGACTAGTAAATCCTTCGGTCCTGATTTCTTGACTTATCTACTGGAAAATGAGCCTCAAACATTTAAGGAAGCTATGTCTAGGCCTGAAGCTCCTTTATGGAAGGAAGCTATTAATAGTGAAATTGAGTCCATTTTACAGAATCATACCTGGGAATTGGTGGATCTTCCACCAGGATGTAAGCCTCTTGGATATAAATGGATATTCAAGAGAAAAATGAAGCCTGATGGATCAATTGAGAAACACAAGGCCAGACTTGTAGTGAAAGGTTATAGGCAAACTCAGGGAATAGATTACTTTGACACTTATTCGCCTGTAACAAGAATAACATCCATTAGAATGTTGATTGCTATAGTGGCTTTATACAATCTTGAATTACATCAAATGGATGTTAAGACTGCATTTTTAAATGGAGATCTTAATGAAGAAATCTACATGGAACAACCAGAAGGTTTTGTAGTTCCAGGGCAAGAAAAGAAAGTGTGCAAGCTTGTAAAATCTCTTTATGGTTTAAAGCAAGCTCCAAAACAATGACATGAAAAATTTGACAATGTGATGATGTCAAATGGATTCAAAATAAATAAATGTGACAAATGTGTTTATGTGAAAGACACAGAAAAGGGGTATGTCATTGTTTTCCTATATGTAGATGATATGCTTATTATTGGTAGTAATAATGAAATTATAAAAACTACCAAGAAAATGTTGAACACTAAGTTTGACATGAAAGACATGGGGATAGCAGATGTAATTTTAGGAATTAAAATTACTAAAACATCTGATGGATATGTTTTGTCTCAAGGTCATTATGTGGAAAAAATCCTTGAGAAATTTAATAAACATGATGATCGTCTTTCAAAAACCCCTATGGATGCTAGTCTTCATTTAATGAAGAACATGGGTGAAGGTGTATCACAACTAGAGTACTACCAAATAATTGGAAGGTTAATGTACCTTATGAATTGCACACATCCTGACATAGCATATGCTGTCAGTAAATTGAGCAGGTACACAAGTAATCCAGGGAAAGATCATTGGACAGCCATAATAAGAGTACTTAGATATCTAAGATATACTTGTAATTATGGATTGAACTATACAAGATATCCAGCAATACTGGAAGGGTACAGCGACGCCAATTGGATATCCGACACTAAAGACTCTAAGTCTACTAGTGGCTATGTCTTTACCTTGGAAAGTACAGCAGTCTCTTGGAAATCATCCAAACAGACGTGCATTGCCAGGTCCATAATGGAATCCGAGTTTATTGCATTGGATAAAGCAGGAGAAGAAGCAGAATGGCTTCGACATTTCTTGGAAGATATTCCAATGTGGCCCAAACCTGTGCCCGCAATTTGCATCCATTGCGATAGCCAAACAGCTATGGCTAGGGCACAAAATAATATGTATAACGGTAAGTCTCGTCATATACGTCATAGACATAATACTGTTAAACAACTGCTCTTAAATGGAATTATTTCCATTGAATATATAAGGTCAAGAGATAACATTGCGGATCCGTTAACAAAAGGTTTGACTAGAGAGCAAGTTATGAGATCATCGAGGGGAATGGGATTAAAGCCTACCAATTAAGAACGGACTTAATGGCAACCCAACCTAGCTGACTGGAGATCCCAAGATCTAGGTTCAAAGGGACAACCAAATTAAGTATGATTCCTGACCATCACTAAAGAGAAAATCTCTTACCCATTTCTATGATAACAAGTGATGTCTGTAGCGAGAATTAGGATAAGTTTTACTTTTAATGAAGTTCATATCTTGGAAAACCAAGTAGGGTATAGCAGAATACTCTTAATGAGCATCACCTATATGAGTGTGAATTGGGCCGATTCTATGAGAATGCTAAGGCTATATTCTCTAGAGCACTCATGAAAACCAGGTATTGCCCAGGGCCAAAACGGGCACAACCGAAAGAACCAAGTTGTGTATGAAAACAAAACTGTGTGAAAGTTGTTGTCTCGGTTTACACTAACGGCAGAACAGTTCAAGACATCATGTTCACTGATCAGCTAGTAAACCCGATAGTTTTTCAAAAGGGAGGGTTCAAGGCCACAAGCTACCTATCCTATGCAGGATGTTTTCAGTTTTGTATTTTCTCAGGTTGCATGTTGTTGCATTTCCTTTTCGTCAATTTCATTCATGTGGGGGATTGTTGGAAAAATGGTTTAAATTCTGTTGTTTCGGAAACTTTATGCTAATTATTATATAGGACCCACAAGTCATTTATTGAGGGTTCGAGTAGCAATGTATTCGTTCTATATGGTGGACAAGATTATATAATTAGTGAGTCAAAACCATTTATAGGTGAATAGTAAATTGACTTCTACATTGAGGTTTATGAACATTAGACATGTTGTGGAAATTCTCAAAATGGTGTTGCATAATTTTGTTCCACATTCTTGTTCTACACAGGAAAATTATGAACATTTTGGAGAAGATATATAAGGTCCTAGATAAGTTGGGTTTGGGTCAAGCCCATTACTTATTTTCTTGGGCCCAAATTGTTTGAATTGTTATTAGTTTGTTTGCTTGGAAAGTTTGAATTTTATATTCAAATTTGCAACAAACATCAACGGACAAATTTCAAAGTGCACAGACGTGTCTTTCCGAAACAGGTTTTCATTGCCTATATTAAGGCAGTCCTCCGTCCTTTTTATTTCCAAGAAAGAAAACATTTGTTCCAGATCTTCCTTTTCCTTCTCTATTCATCTTGCATATTCCATTTTTAAAGTTTAAGTTTGAGAGAGTATAAAGCACATATTCTGGTTTGCTGTACACATAGAGTTAGTGCAAATTCTGTGTGTGGTGATTGTTGTATCCTGGAGACAGGACGCCCATTGATCTCGTGCACCAGTGGAGAGGGCATAATTCTGTCTTAAAGACACAGTGTCCATACACTGGCCTCAATCACATTTTCATACCATTGTTTAATCTGCTATAAAGTTGTAAGTTTTTTTTTTATTTGTTTTATTCATTCGCATGTAAATTCGTATGTAATTAATTTACCGAAATTATTCTCCAACAATGCCATGGACACCTTCTCTCAAATAATAAATAAAAACAGAAATGAGTGAGACCCCCACCACCCCCAGTGAATGCTGATTGGTCCATTTTATTTTATTTTATTTTATTGTTCTCCTCTCTTTGACCCCCATGTGTATGTGGGAGTGGTGAGGGTCACCCCCAAGTGGGGGTCTGTAGCACAATTGAAATAAAAAATTACCGTTGGTATAAAGAATCTACGGAAAAATTAATGTTACAATCAATTTGCACCTTGTCAAAGAGGAAAGGTTTAGAACAAGGATTCAAGCCATGTCAATTTGATAGTGAGAAACTGAGTGAAAGATTATGTAGGGTGTTACTTCTTCATTTAGAAAATTTGGGCAAAGGTTGCTATTTCTTGCACTATAAACTTGCTAATGAATAGCCACCATCTCCTAGTAATCTAGTGGCTAAAGAGTTTGTCTATTATGAATAGTAAATTTAAGCGTCTTAAATGCAATTTCTCCTGCATCCAAATCAACTCTTTAACATCGTGATCAGTCTTATTAAGCATGTAATTTTCAGGTAAGCCGTGTTATGCGTATAATTAGAATTAATAGCTTTAGAAGAAAAAACATGCGATTAAATATTACGTTTTAATTTATCACCCAGGTGATGGCAATGTGAAAAGGTTTCTTTTAACACAAGTGAGTAGGGCTCAACTCCTCATATCCAACTAATATTTCTTTTAATTGGTTGAAACTGACCTGTACTCTGATTGTAATTTTGTTTCCTGTGTTGGGGGTGAGTGCATTCTCCATCTGTCTCAATGATAAGTCTCTTCCTTAGATTAGATTAAACCTGACTAGCAACTGATTACCTCAAAATCAGGACCTACAATGCTATGATGTCCCAACAGAATTGTCACGTCCCAAAATTTGGACAATTAAATTAGGACTAAACCTCAATTAATATTCTATCATCCAAATCCTAGGGGGCGAAACAAAATCTAAACACTCTCGTCTCTAGGGTGTTCGCGGATCGGTTTTGTGCGGTTTGCAGTTTGTGCGGATAGAGTTTGTAGATGTGCGGGCGGTTGCGGGCGGTCTGCGGTTTACACTTTTTTCTTTAACAATTAATTTTTAAGTTTTTTTTTTCCCATCGAATTTAGGCATTAGATTCATTTTATATATTTGTGATCATTTGACAACAATTTTTTAATGAGTTTACAAATAAAAATTCAATATCAATGCATTAAATGAAAGTACCCAAAACAAAGAGACCATACACTAGCATTTTTGCCATGAAAAAAATGTATATCAATGCATTAAAGTTTGTACTCAATTAGAATTGTCAGTTCAGTAATCAATAATCAAACTAGAAGCATCATCGACCACCAGAAGAAAAATTTTATTAGGAAAAAGTGGATGAGTCATCAATTAAAATCATATAAGAAACCAAGTTTAGGACTTGATAATTCTACGACATTAAAAAAGTTGAGAAATACTTAAAAATAAGGATCCTAGTGTCATAGAGAACATAATGGTGCTCCTGTTAAAGTTACAAAGTTGGTATATAAAAAATAATAATAATAATTAAAGTGCGGGCGGTTTTTGCGAGTCGCGCAACCCGCAAATTTGTCATATTTCAAACCGCATCCGCCCGCATTATGTTTGCGAAACCGCCCATTTATATGCGGGTTAGGCAGTTTGAGCGGTTTGGATAAACCGTTGCCCACCCCTACTCGTCTCTATAAAGTTTAAGTAAATTTCCATGTTCAAAAGATAACAAGGGATAAAAAATAAAAATAAAAACTAACAAAACGTCAACCAAACAATCCATCATAATTTCATAACTAACCAATACCTCCAGCATTAAAGTAAAAATAAATAGTCAAAATAACTTAAATAATGTAAAGTTACAAACCATGCCAAATTATCAAAATACTAAGGTCATAAAAAAATAATAAATACATAAATTAATATCAACTCTAAGCTCAAGAAAACAAAATAAGTCTAAACGACATGTCCAACAACTATAGTTTTTTCTCTTCACCACCGTAGTCTCAACTAATTCTGCAAAGGAAGTTCGGCTGCACTCAAACAAAACGCACCCGAGATGCCAAGAGACAAAACGGGTCAGTATATAGGTATACGGGTATGAATATAAGATTTAACACCCGCGTGTCCACCAGATACAAATAAAAATACATTTAATTCTTATTACGGGACAAGACAAGTAGTTCCATCCGCATCGAGACAAATGGGTAGTTTCTCGAGATACGATGGTATTTAGTTTCTTGTCTGTACACAACGAAATATAAATTGAGTATAAAATAAACAAAATAAAAATAAAAATATGATGGGTCAGCCTTGCATAAAAAGTTAGTAAAACCCCACTATTCTGTAAAAAAATAAAGTTAGTATAATTTAATCATAAGTAACTTGCTGAATAAGTATAAAAATACACCGTTTCATGCTTAAGTAATTCGAATTGACTAAAACTTAAAGAACAAAATTTATACATAATCAAATTTTACAAAAGGTGACGCGAATTAATTTAGTAGAAACTGAACAGATTGAGAGAAAAACTTAATAGAAAATCCTAAACGAAATTCAATCAAAAAATCTAGAACTGAAAATGAAAAGAAACTGCTATAAAATGATTTTTTTCAGAGAAATTCAAAACGCGAAAAGTGTTCAGAATAATATTTTACTTCAATTTACCTGAAACCAATAAAAATGAGCTCATTTCGTGGGTTAAAATAACCTCTAAAATCTGTCATGCTAAAATGAATAAAAACTATTATAACCAAGATCATCCAATTACAAGTTCTAATTGATCTTTTTAATAAAATGTTAAAACACAAAAGTTGTCTAGAATCACGTATGCATGCGTCTGCCCAAATTTCATAATTTATTAAGGTCGTTTACTATTTTTCAAGATGTACAAATCAATACAATTCACACTATACCAATATACTCATAATTAAATTCTTTGTACCTTAACTCCACCACTTCGACCTCCACTTCCGCCTACACATATATTCCATGTGCCTCCTGAGTTTGAGCCATACTCTCCGAATGGTTAGCATATACGTATGCGCATAAATCAAAGCACTCGTTTACTCATGAGAACAAGGCAACAATATATATATATATATATATACACAATCTCTCATCTACTCATGAGAACAAACATAATAATGCCAAGCCTAAGCCATTTAAAATCTTATAATCCTCACTTTTTTTTTATACACTCTTTCTCACCAACACTCAAATAAAACAACAATCCATGGAGTCATAGTGATAAGGAATTTATCTATGAATTCCTAATTAATTTTAATCTCATATATCTATGATTGTGATTACATCCACAAAATAAATATATACAAAAACCCTAAACCTTGCATACACAACAAACTAAAGTAATTAAAATCAAACCACCATCTTCACACAAATACCTGTTGGAAAATTTGAATTTAAATTTACTCCAATGGTTGTGTCTCTTGAGATGGAAGGGTGTGTCCTATAAAAGGGTCACAACCTTTCTAAAGAGTCACATAGAAGTCTATATATTCCATCTCCCTCACTTCATTTGGGATAGTGAATTGCCATTCTTCTTCACTTTGCATTTATTCTTCATATTTCCTAAGTTTAATTTTCCTAAAAAGAGAGTACATGCACAGCAAAGTTCGTTAGGCTTGCAATAGTAGTGCTACTAGTGCAAGACATTGATCGTTGTATCCTGGGAGATAGACGTCCATTGAATTCTAAGCACCGATAGGAGGACGAATCTGTCTTAAGAAAAGAGTATCGCACACTCGACTCAATCAGGTTTTATATTTTTATATACTGTAAGTTTTATCACGTTATTATGTTGATTTATTTCAGTTTTTGGTTTTGCCCAAAAAGCGTTTGCATAATTTTAAATTATATTTTCCATATAGTTTGGTACTATTATTTTTTTAAACAATCTTAAGATAGATTTTTCCATGCTTATGATTTTTGGGCAAATATTGTTTTGTGATTTAGAATTGTTGTTAAATAAATTTATCATTGTTAAAACAGCTCCAGTTATAACTTATAAGTAGTTTGAATCGATCAGAAATCAATTTATTTTGGAAATCAATTGGTTTGTTCTGAAACTTCACTCGTTAATTCAAAATTTGGTTTTTTTTTTTTTTTTTTGGGCACATTTTTTCGCTGTTTTATGGTTTCAAGAATTGTGTTGTGATAATTATGTTTTGTTAAAGGCAGTTTGTAACTATTCTAGAAATAGAAAAATGTTTTTGTTTAAACTTTTACTATTGAATTCAAATTATAAAAGAAGTCAGAAAAAGAACCAAACATAAGAGAAGATAGATTTGCATTTAATTGTTCAAACTTTCAAAGACTGTCTGGAAGAGGATTTGGATAATTGTTGCTTGTGGCTGAGAATTTATTACATACATAAGCGTGTGTTTGTGTTTGGGACATTGAAGGTTTCAGATATCTTGGGATGATGATTTTTTGGCCAAAATTTGTAATGTGGGTTGTCAAGAAGAGTGATATAACCCACAATGAAGTAACTTGAATAATCAGATTCACATCATAATAAGAAGGGTGAAGTTCTTCCTCGATTAATTTTAATCGGTTACACACACCTCTCTTTTCTTCCCTTTTTCTCCACTGAAACACCACACCACACCACACAACACAAAACAAAACCGAATCGAAAAATTTGAACGTTACAAAGCTGCCACAGAGAGAGATATGTCTTGTACCGTTGCAATTTCGAACACACCTGTGTTCTCTCCATCTAGGGCTTCGGCTACAGAAGCCTCCGAGCAGGCTTAATAGGGCTTCTAATGATTGTGCAGTTTCGACTTCGACTTCATCTTCGTCTTCTTCTCCACCGGCGTTGTTGAAGAGGAAGAGGCCGGCGAGGCTAGATATTCCGGATTCAGGAATGGGTTTTGGTGGGGGTTGTGTACCGACGCCGGTGGTGGGAGTGGAGAGGAGGGAGGTTGTGGAGGCTGAGAGTAATGGGTATCCGGTGTTTTGTAAGGGAAAGAAGGGAAGCCATGGAAGATAGGTACTCGGCCCTCCTCAATCTTCAAGGAGATCCCAAACAGTGATGTGATTAATGCCTTGAATCCGTCGTTCGAAACGGAGAAACCAATCGGCATGTTGGTGTTCCGTTCAAAGGTGCCGTTTTATTATTAACCCAAATTGTTTGGAACTTTAAGTTGGGTCCTTAATGTTGAATTGAGTTTAGTAATCCAATCATCCAAATATCAAATCTAATGGTTTATTTGTTTATAAGAGAAATTCTTTTGTCATTTCTTAGTTGAACATAATGATCAATTTTTTGAAAAGTCAATTGGAAATGTTTTAAATTTAATTTTATAATTTAAATAAATTTATAAATATATACATATATGTATGTATATATAGTTATCTTACAGAACCATATAAATTTTACCAACCGGTTAATAGACACTTTGGTTTGCAGTTAGTGTTTCATCCCAGTGAGCGTGCATGTCATGGGGGCTCGTCCCCTTCATTTATAACTTTTTTAGAGTGCAAGAACCCAGATAGAGGTTGTGTGTCTGAACGTCCAAGTGCTAGTATTCATTGTGTGGATGATGCTGGGATCATGGCTGAAGAGTTAATACTACTTTTCTACTACATGTTAATCATGAAGAAGAATATATATACACCACTTTGATTCAAATATATACTTGTTTCTTTTTATTTAAATAAATGTTCTGATTGGGAATGACACTGATTAATTTTTATTTGAGAAATACTCTGCATTTAAATTTTATAATTGTTAGAATTTCAATTATATTATATAGATTTGATTAAACAGAATTGGAAATGTTTTAAACAGGATCCGATTATTATTGAACGGTATGTATACCATACATAATTGTTTAGACACAACAAAACAAATTTGGAGTTATTCAGATTTTGAGAAACTGAATGCGTTTTTCATAATATCATTTTTTTTTTTTTTTGTATCAAAAAAAATATATATATATATTATTTGGTTCTGTGGCAATTATGAGTTAGTGGCAAATCCATGTTAGAATGGTAATTTATTCTCTTGTAGCAATTATGAATAGATGCAACTTTTTCCTAATGAGTCATATGTATTGAAATACGGTTTTGACCTTTTGGTTTTTGATTTTTAAATTTAAAATCAAGTATATGGTGAATTGATAATAGAATTAGTTTTTTTTTTTTTTTTTTTATATGAATTCATATTCAATGCTACTCATTTGCAAATTTGATTACATTGTTTTGTATCATAAGGCAGTTAAACTATTATTATTAGTTTTGTACCAACAGTTGCCATCTCTTCTTAGATATGTCTTTTGAATTGAAACAACTATTCTTTTTCTTTTTCTTTTTCTTTTTTTTTTTTGAAGTGTTTTAGCATGGTTCATATTTGAAACAACGGTTTCTTTGCACTCTTTTTGTGGTGTGAATTAATTAAACAGTAGTGTAGCTTTATATTGATTAGCGGATATTCTGAGAAAGTCTGTGAATTAATTAAACAGTAGTGTATCTTTATATTGATTAGCGGATATTCTGAGAAAGTCCATCACCATTCACAGAAATATCAAACGTATATAGTACTTTGATGTCAAATTATTATTTAATTTTGACAACTTGTTATAGACATCATGTAGTCATGAAATTATTATGAAAAATTGTGTGATATATGTGCTAATTTTTTGACTGTACTACCAATGGATATCTTTTGGAGTATTATATTTGATTATGGTAATAATACTCTTGCAATATCAAAACAATCATTAACACGAGAGAAATTTAAATATGATGATTGAAATGGTGGTGTCATTTCATTTAATTGGAATTAGATTGAAGAATCTTTTGTGTTGATTATTAGTTTGTTAATAATCAAGTTGAAAGTTATTTTTAAAGTAACTTTGAGTTTTGTGACATAAATTGTCATCAATCTTTATTTTACTTGTATAGTAGAATTTGTTTAACCATGAACCATAATATTAATGTGGGACTTTATCGATTGAATTAAAAGAATTAATTAAATTTGCTTTGTCCCAAATATTTTGAATAAATAAAGTAAAATTCATCAAAAATGAATTATTAGTTGTGGCGGTGACACTTGTCTGGAAATGAATCATGTTGTTTGTGCTAATTTATATATTATTACAAATGTGGGGGAGAAAGATTAATGGAAAAATTATGATTATGATTGACTTGTTAATCTTGTCCATGTCTACATATGTTGTAGAGTTAACAATTAATAGCATCATTTTTTTTTATGATGTCATTAATATCAATTTGGTATGTGGTGTACTATTAATGGATGTCAATTATTTATCAAAGTGTTGATAAAAATATAAACTTATGTATTTTGACATAAAAGGAATTCTAACATTCTTTGGATTAATGACTGTGAAATTGGTGTGGTGACCGATAAACTCCATAATGAAATATTATATGAGTTAAAATATTTTATGGGTGAAAGATGTTTTGGTAATTGTCGACGTAGTCACCAATATTGGATAAGACAAATAAGATGTAAATGTAATTATACAGTGATATTTATATTCCATGTTGAGATTGGAATTAGGGTTGCAGTAAACAAAAAGAAATTAATAAAGAAATGTTATTTGACAAAGTGTTGTGGCCACAACTGGTTTTAGTCATTACTTCTTTGTACTGCAAAAGCAAGTTATGAAGTCTAATTGTTTTTAGACAAATTAGTATTGTGATTATATTCACAAAGCAATTTACATCTTGTTATTTAGTTCAAGCACGCCAATTAATGATATATTTTGATTTATCTCAAAATTGTGAGGGTGTATTTATTATACACTAGCAAGAGAAATTAAGTTTTCTTGGAATGCTTAAAATGTGGGGGTGCTTGGAGGATTTTACCAAAGTAACAGTTCTGATTGTAGGTCCACAAAGAATCTCAATTCTTTCTATAGGACAAACTTGGAGTAGAAGCAAAAATGGTTTTATTAACTCTTAAGAAACAACTCTATATTTATTATTTAAATTTGAAAATGGGAGTGACATAGAGTAACGGTAAGTCTCAATGTAATCAAAGACTTAATACCGTAGGACATTTGCTTTCAGTTGTGAATATTGTCTAAGGATAATATAATAGATCCACTAATGATATATAACTGAGAAGGTCAAACGAATAATAGCGGCCGCTAAATAAAAAGTTTGACCAAAGAGCAAAAGTTCATCGAGGGGAATGTGATTAAAGCTTATTACATCAGAGTCATCATAATGGTAACCCTACTTAGATGACTAGAGATCCCAAGAACTAAGTTCAAAGGGACAACTAAGTTATGTGTGGCTCGCCAGAAATCACTAAAGGAGTCTATCTCCTATCCATTCCTATGATGAGAGTGATATCTGCAACATTTGTTGTATGTAAGGGATTTAGGGTAAGCTATGCTTTTAATGATCACTTATATCTTGAAAATCCTAGAGGAGTATCTTTCAAGAGGAGTATTTAAGAAACTTGAAATAAGGATCACCTATATGAGTGTGAAGGGGCCGCTTCTATGAGAATTGAAAAGGCTAAATTTTCTAAAGCACTCATGAAACACCAGGACTTGCCCAAGGCCAAAATAGGCACAACCGTGAGAACTAAATTGTGCCTGGAGATATTCTGTGTGAATTCTATTGTCTTGGCTTATACAAACGGCTGAACAATTCAAGACATCACGTCCACTGATTAGCTAGTAAGTTCGATAGGCTTTCACTAGAGAAGGTTCAAAGCCAAAAGCTATCTCTCCCGATGCAGGGTATTTCCTTAATGTACTCTCTCTTTGTCTGTATGTTGTTGCATGTCCTTTCCGTAGATTTCATTCATGTGGGGGATTGTTAGAAAATTTGAATTTAAATTTACTCCAATGGTTGTGTCTCTTGAGATGGAAGGGTGTGTCCCATAAAAAGGTCAAACCTTTCTAAAGAGTCACATAGAAGTCTATATATTCCATCTCCCTCACTTCATTTGGGATAGTGAATTGTCATTCTTCTTCACTTTGCATTTATTCTTCATATTTCCTGAGTCTAATTTTCCTATAAAGAGAGTATATGCACAGCAAAGTTCGTTAGGCTTGTAATAGTAGTGCTGCTTGTGCAAGACATTGATCATTGTATCCTGGGAGATAGACGTCCATTGAATTCTAAGCACCGGTGGGAGGACGAATCTGTCTTAAAAAAAAAGTGTCACACACTCGACTCGATTAGGTTTTATCTTTTTATGTACTGTAAATTTCATCACGTTATTATGTTGATTTATTTCAGTTTTTGATTTTGCCCAAAAAGCGTTTGCATAATTTTAAATTATATTTTCCATATAGTTTGGTACTATTATTTTTTCTAACAATACCATATCAAACCAACATCAAATATATATAAAAAATAAATAAATAAAAGAGACAAAATAAACATAAATCAAGAAAAGTAAATTTTATATCCACAATAGTTTTTTTAAAGATCAAAAAAAAATTTAAAAAATTAATAAAACTACCACAACAAAACGCTAACTCTCTTGTCCTTTTTCCTCATTTCCTCTTCCTTTCCACCGTCTCTCACTACGCCAAAACAGAGCATTAACGGCGGTTTTTTTAACGGCGGGTTTCGTTATCGCCGTTAAAGATACTATTAAAGGCGGTAACGAAACCACCGTTAATACCGCTGTTAATGTATTTTTAACGGCGGTTTCGTTACCGCCGCTAAAGTATCTTTAACGGCGATAATGAAACCGCCGTTAAAAAAACTGTCACTAAAGCGCTCTTTTAACGGCGGTAACGAAACCGCCGCTAAAGCCCTCTTATTACCGCCGTTAATGACGGCAGCCTTTGCCGGCAGAGCTCCGGCGGAACTCCGGCGAGTGGTGACTACGGCGGCCAGAGGTTGAACATGACCATCTACAATAACACAAAAGTAATGTTTAAATATTTATTTAGGGAATATATTTCATATCGAGTGGTTGTGGTGGAGTGGTTGGCATGCATGGATTATAGGTCAAGGGTTTGAGACCTGGGAGGTGCAAGAAGAAAGAATTATTTTTAAAAAAATTTGAACCTATTTACGGCGGTAAAGAACCGCCATTTTTGTTTATATATTACTGCCGTTTTTTGTCAACTTTTAACAACGGTAATTTACTTTTTACGACGGTTGTACCTTTTCCGACACGAGTATAAACAGCGGTCCTAAATTACCGCCGTTAAAGGCTTTAACAGCGGTTTTACATCATCTAATGGTGATAAAAAATCGCCGCTAAAGTCCAATTTTGACGTAGTGTCTCTTTTACACACACACCCAGCCACACAGAACACTCTTTTTTATTTGATTACTCTCTCTCTCTCTCGACTGCTCTCTCTCTCTCTCTTTTATTTTCATTTCTTATTGACTATTCTAACTTAATTGATATATTGTATAATATTATATAAATACAACATAAACATAACATATAAAAATATAAATATAAGATCAATATATATATCTAACACCTTTTATATATATATAAAAATATATAAATATTTAAATTAATTATATATAATTAAATTAATTAAATTATACATTAAATTCTCATGTAACCACACAATTAATAAAGTTAAAAATAAAATAAAATAAAATAATAATAATAATAGTAATAAATAAATAATTACTTACAAAAAATTAGAATTTATACAAAAGCTTCCTTCTAATTTCAAAAAAAAATTATTCAATGTGTTTTGTTTCAATTTTCTAGAAATTGAGTTTTTTATTTTTAATGAATATTTTTAAAATTTTAAGTAATTTTTTTAATTTTTTAAATATATTTTACTTAGATGTATCTAAAAAATAAAATATTTATAAAAAAAATATTTTAAAAAATTAATAAATATACAAAAATATGAAAAATATATTGAATTTTCATTTTTTTAATTTATATTTTTGGTATTTAGTGAATTTTTTAGGCTCTGTTTGGTTTAAGTTTCAAATCATAATTCCACCCTTATATTTGAATGTTATGTTTGATATAAGTTTTCAAAAATTGATTCCAAGGCCACATTTGAATACACATTCCAATGCATGTTTGGCATATTAAAATAAAATTCAATAAATAATAATAATAATAATTTTTAAAAAACAAATCCTGAAAATAGTCACCAAACAAACAGGCTAATTACGTTTTAATTTTACTTTTATACGCATACGTCGGTGAGTAGGTCCCCTTCAAAGCCCAGTCAGGTGCATACAATTGTCTGTACAGGGCAAGATAAGCACGTAAGTAGGGTCCCCTTCAAACCACATTTCAGAGGGAGACGGAGAGAGAGAGAGAGAGAGAGAGCTATGGTTGAAGCGATTCTTCTAACGCAGTCCTCACACATTCTCTTCTCAAACTCTCGTTTCACATCTCATCTCTCTCCTCTCCATCTCCGCCGCTCCCACCACCACCGCCACAACACCGGTTTCAACCTCAGAGTCCGGTGCGAGGCAGCAGCGAGATCGACGACAGTATCATCAGCAGAGATTAAAAAGAAGCAGAGAAAGAGCGTTTACGAGATAGAAAACCTAACGACATGGCTGTTGAAGCAAGAACAGGCAGGTCACATAGATGCCGAGCTCACAATTGTGCTTTCCAGCATATCATTGGCTTGCAAGCAGATCGCTTCTCTCCTGCAGAGGTCCAGCATCGTCAACCTCACTGGAACTCACGGCACCGTCAATATCCAAGGCGAACATCAGAAGAAACTCGACGTTATCTCCAATGAGGTTTTTTGTAATTTCATCAGCATTGCTTTCCATCTTTACTCTCGTCTCTTATGCCAATTCAATTCCACACATTGTCCGAACATTGGGATTAAAACTGCAATGGTAATGGATTCGATTCGATTCAGGATTGAGGAAAAAATTAGCACTCTTTCAATTTTGTTGGTTGAGATATTAAAATTGGGCATGGAATTCTCTTTTTTTCGATTCAACGGAAATTTAAGAAACAAGAGTTTGAAACATCAAATTACAGATACTAGAGGGTTAGTCAGTCCCTCACAACACTAACTCCAGTCATATCATATCATCTATGACCAGAGCTCTCACATCTTCAGGTTTGTGCTACTCCCTATTGGCCAATTTGTCAGCACTTTTGTTACCCTCCCTGAGGAACAAAAACTTATTGCCGTGTTTGGTTAAGATTTGGAAATGGAAAGGAAAAAGAAAAAGGTATGTGAAACTAGCAAAATGTTTCACCTATCTTTTTTCTTTTCTTTTCTAAATCTCTTTTCAAATTTCCCAACCGAACACAGTATTATGCATTGTTTGGTTGGGGTATTTGAGAGAGATTTGTAAAAAAAAAAAAGAAAAAATATGTGAAACTATGTGAAATGTAAGTTTATTTTATTTATATTTCACCTATCTTTTTCATTTCTCTTTCCAAATCTCTTCCTAAATCTCTCAACCAAACACAACAATGAGGCTTTGTAGGGTGAGTTGTGGCTTGGGCCATTCTGCACTTGATTGATGGCCTGTTCAGAGTCAGTTTCGATCTCCACTTCCATCATTCCCTTTTGGAAAATTATGGTGACGCATCTATAGATGGCCCGCAATTCTGCTTCCAAGCTTGAGCAGTTGCCCAATTTGCCATAATATCCCCATAGCCAGGTGCCAGCCTCATCACGCAGGAGTCCTCCATAGCCTGCTTGACCGGGCTGGGGTCTCCTTTCGAGCAGCCATCAGCATTCAGTTTTGGTTTTCCTGCAGAAGGGAAACACCATTCTCTGTTCTCAAATTGTCCTCTCTTTCGTGCCAAAATATTTAACTTTGTTAGATCGTGTTTTAAGATTAGCTGTACCTTTAGATTTTCAATAGTTCAGTTGTGAGTAGAGAATTTTTAGTCCCAAAATTGATCACATTTTACTATTCTTTTTTTTCTTTTCTTTTTTTTCAGATTTCGATTTAATGTAAGATAGGGAATCAGGATTTAAAGGCTTTATAAAAATTTGTCGAATCAATTATAATAAAAAATAATGAAGAGAAAATGTGAAAGTTCCTTTATAAATGTTTCTAATTTTTATTGTAAAATGTGTAGTATTGATAACTAACCTTCCAAGCTCAAAATTTAGAATATCAAAAATATTTAAATATAATATTTTGGTCCATATCAGTGTAAAAAAAATTTAGGACCAAACACATTTGTACCTTGTGAAAATTTTGGTTGATTTTTTAGAATTTTTTTTTAAAAATTTTGAAAAATTAGAAACTAATTTGACAAAAATAATCATTATTTATTTATTTTTTACCAAATTAATTTTTAAATTTTTTTTCATATAAACATTAAAAAAAACACAACCAAATAGAGCTCAAAATTTCGGTCAGTCTGGAGCAGTCAGCTCGGTTTTGGTGCTTGTGATGAGCTCAAGTGAAATGGTGGATCAAAATATGCAGGTGTTCTGTAACTGTCTGAGATCTAGTGGGAGGACAGGGATTATAGCATCAGAGGAAGAAGACGTACCAGTTGCAGTTGAAGAGAGTTACTCTGGAAACTACGTTGTTGTATTTGACCCCATTGACGGATCCGCCAACATCGACACTGCTCTAACTACAGGATCCATCTTCGGCATCTATGGCCCCGATGAGCAATGCCTCCTCAACCTTGATGATGATTCCACAGTACAATTTCTCTCTTCTGTTAGTTTCAGCATGTGAAATATGGCCCATTGTATCAATGAAAATATGCATCGTTGTGTGTGGCATATATATAGCCCGTTTGGGTCAATTTGTAGACAGATTGATAAATTTTAACTCGCAATCCAACTAACCCATTAATTTTTATCATCTAACCTGTCAAACCCAATCCGCTCACTTTCTCAAACTGCACAAATTGGTTTGGATCAATGCCGGTTGATTCATTTTTTTGCACAACCCTATTTGTAGCCCATGTGCTATTTTTTTCTCAGGCTTATAATTTGACATTGGCACCACGTGCCGAGTTCATGCCATTTATTTAGCAACGAGCCAATTCAATCTTTTTATGAATAGCTCAATTCCTTTGCAATGTACTATTCTCTCATCATAATTTGGCAGTTCCACAACAGCTTGGTCAAGAAGAACAGAAGTGCATCATCAGCGTTTGCCAGCCCGGTAGCAACTTACTGGCTGCAGGGTATTGTCTGTACTCGAGTGCAGTGATCCTCACACTGTCACTTGGGAGAGGGGTGTTTGGCTTCACCTTGGACCCGGGCTACGGAGAATTTGTTCTAACTCATGAAGACATCAAGATACCAAAAACAGGCAAAATTTACTCATTCAATGAAGGAAACTATGATTTGTGGGATGACAAGTTGAAGAATACCTCAACCACCTGAAGCAGCCTGGGGCCAATGGGAAGCCCTACTCTGGCCGATACATAGGCTGCCTTGTTGGTGAGATCCATAGAATGCTGCTGTGTGGTGGAGTGTATGGGAACCCCAAGAACAAGAATGCCAAGAATGGGAATCTGAGGCTGTTGTATGAGTGTGCACCGATGAGCTATTTGGTGGAACAAGCTGGTGGGAAGGCAATTGATGGACATCAGAGAATACTAGAAATCAAACCAGCTCAGGTTTTTTTCTCCTTCCTTTTCTTTTTCTTGGTTGGTTTGTGTTAATCATAAAAATAAAGTCATAGCACATCTAAAAAAGAGATACACAACTAAGTTTAGAAAAACGCTTACGCAAAACGAGGCATGCTCTTAATTAGAGACATGCTTCAAGACAAGTTGCCTAGTCTAGTCTTTACAAAAATAAACCTCTCAACCCGAGATACTAGGTAGAACTAGCCTACCTCTCACCTAAGACTGCTAATGAACTAAGCTATTCGTGAACAAAGCTCGATCTCAGCTAATTTAAAGTTCATTTGAGCTTAACTCATTTGCAAAATGCTCAAATGAACAGTGGAAAACAAACCTAATTGATGAATACAATAATATCAAGTCACATCTATGAGGGTCCCTCACAACTGATCAAGAGTTCATTTTGAATAATAGACAATAATCCTTGACAATGGAAACCTAGATGGAAAAAAAAAATGGAACTATAAACAACAGTAATGATCCAACTTCTAATATTTTCTTTGGCAGATTCACCAGCATTCTTCAATTTTCATTGGAAGCCCAGATGAAATAGAGAAATTGGAGAAGTACTTGGCTTGAGAAATACCAAGGCTAGGTATCTAAATTGTTTACTGTCCACAATTCTATATAAAGTTTCAAGCATGTTTATATTATTTGCCGTGGAATTTTGAAGGAAAAAAATATATTATTCAAACAAGAATATCAAAGTGTGCAATTCAATTTGTTAGCACAACAATTGCATCAGTATGCCAAGTAAGTTGATTAAAGGATCATCCTGTAGCTGGTTTTTTGCGCTCCTCAGAGGCTCTGGGAAGCCACAAAATGGAAAGTCCTCCCCCTCCCGGACGAAGCGTCCGTTTAGGGTACCCTGGATGGGTCGGTGCATTAATTCAAAAGGCTTCCCTGCCTGCTTCGCTCTAACTCTCCCAGCCATCTCCTTGCCTTTCCTTATCCAATCGTCTTTGGTGGGCAGATAACCCAAGCCAAAGGTATGTGGGTTGTGTGGCACTTACTCCGGCCAATGCTGCGACGCCTTTCCGGCCGCTCTTGCCTAATCCCATCCCGGGGATGTGTTGGGGCTTATTCATGAGGTATACCGACTGAGCACTGACATGCCCGAACAGCTGGTGGGCTTAGTTTTTTTGGGAGAAGCTACCCCGATGTTAACTTTCTCCGACAAGGAATTGCCACCTGAGGGCGCGAATCACAACAAGCCACTCTACATCTCTGTGGAGTGTAAAAATAAATGGATACCGGTGGTTCTTATTGACACAGGGTCCACCATCAATGTGTATCCAGCAAGGACTGCCTATGCAATCGATTTAAAGACCGCGGACTTTGTGCCGACAGCCCAGGTGATTCGGGCATACGACAACACAAGCAGAGAAGTCATGGGGACAGTGAAAATTCAGACCAAGGTTGGGCCGGGGCAGCATGAAATTGACTTTCACGTTCTAGAGGTTCCCGCCACTTTCAATCTACTCTTAGGGCGGCCGTGGCTCCATCAAGTGAAGGCAGTTTCTTCTACCTTGCATCAGATGGTGAAATACCCCCATGGAAATGGAGTAGCCATTGTTTTTTGAAATTCATCGATCCATCCACCGCCGGAGGTGTCTGCACTAGTCCTAGAAATTGAGCACGTTTAGTCTCCTTGGATGCGATTCCCTACGATTCAAACTCCCGTAGTTCTGAATTTGGTTTCACAAGTGCAATGTGAAATAGAAACACGAATGAGAGTCCAAATCTGACAAATATTAGAAAATCCATTAATCATTAGAGATGTAAAAAATAGGCTGCATCGTCAGATTTTCAGAGTCACCACCTAATATTAACTCGTGACTCGTGCCAAAGGCCACTTGTCCGTCATAACCAAAGTTGTCTCGATTCGGAAACTTAGGTATGAGAGGAGAAGGTCATGAATTGAGCACGCCACTCACCCGACCAAAGATCGGCCTCTACTAAGTCATGATGTGAATTTTATGGACATTATATGCTCATGTTCTGATCATTAATAAAACATTACTATGTGGAGCAAATAAGTATAGACCACGTCACTTACTTTGAAATACCTTGATTTCATGCTTTTTTTAAAAGAGTTTTTGAATATGTGCAACTGAAAGGAAAAGCGAGCTCATATGTACAATAATCAAAGTCATTTCAATCTAAGCAAAATAGCCTCCATCCACAGACATTCATAGAGATATTTCAAATAAGCGAGTAGCCTTATGGTAGTATGCTCGACATGGCAACACAAACACACATGATATGCTAAAGCAAAAATTGCTCACCTAGTACTTAACCGTAGCAAGCCAAAGAAAAAAAGATAGTTAGAAAAAATGCATGATCCTAATATGCAAAGTGGCTAATGCATCACATACCAAAATGTAACTACTAGATTCGGCTACTAACATGACATGTGAATCAACTCAAAGCATGAGGTAGGGCACACAATCAAGTAGGAAATGATAACGACATCAAGTATGATGAGCTGAACCTTAATGTATGCAAAAATAGATACAAAGCATGAGAATGATAAAAGAAAATATGATACTATACAACTATGGTAAACATTTAAATAAAAGCGAGAAAGAAATGAGGGTTGGAAGACCTATGAAGCACGGACATAGACACGAACACGGGACACAGCAATTTCTAAAAAAATGGGAACATAGACACGGCAGGGGACACGGCAAATTTTTTAATTTTTTTTATAAATATGTAATGAGACCTTTCAGTCTATAATGATTAAAAAAAATTAAAAAACCAACTTTTAACCTAATTGTCAAAATAGGCCTAAACCCCTACGCCACCCATACTACTTAATTTTTGAGGACTTACCTGTATGTCATAATAAATAGATGATGTAATTTAAAATTAATTTTTTAGTTTTTTTTTTTGAAAAAATATGTAAAAAAGTAAAGAGGTAATAAAATTAAAAAAAGGGTTAGGTTTAGTGGAGTAGGTGAGGTGGTAGTGTTGTAGTGGGTTAGGTTTAGTGGAGTAGGTGAGGTGGTAGTGTTGTAGTGGGTTAGGTTTAGTGGAGTAGGTTTAAGTGGGTGAAGGTTTAGTGGAGTAGGTGAGGTGGATTTTAACATTCAGCATGTGAAATATGGCCCATTGTATCAATGAAAATATGCATCGTTGTGTGTGGCATATATATAGCCCGGTTGGGTCAATTTGTAGACAGATTGATAAATTTTAACTCGCAATCCAACTAACCCATTAATTTTTATCATCTAACCTGTCAAACCCAACCCGCTCACTTTCTCAAACTGCACAAATTGGTTTGGATCAATGCGGGTTGATTTATTTTTTTGCACAACCCTATTTGTAGCCCATGTGCTATTTTTTTCTCAGGCTTATAATTTGACATTGGCACCACGAGCCACGTTCATGCCATTTATTTAGCAACGTGCCAATTCAATCTTTTTATGAATAGCTCAATTCCTTTGCAATGTACTATTCTCTCATCATAATTTGACATTTCCACAACAGCTTGGTCAAGAAGAACAGAAGTGCATCGTCAGCGTTTGCCAGCCCGGTAGCAACTTACTGGCTGCAGGGTATTGTCTGTACTCGAGTGCAGTGATCCTCACAGTGTCACTTGGGAGAGGGGTGTTTGGCTTCACCTTGGACCCAGGCTACGGAGAATTTGTTCTAACTCATGAAGACATCAAGATACCAAAAACAGGCAAAATTTACTCATTCAATGAAGGAAACTATGATTTGTGGGATGACAAGTTGAAGAAATACCTCAACCACCTGAAGCAGCCTGGGGCCAATGGGAAGCCCTACTCTGGCCGATACATAGGCTACCTTGTTGGTGAGATCCATAGAATGCTGCTGTGTGGTGGAGTGTATGGGAACCCCAAGAGCAAGAATGCCAAGAATGGGAATCTGAGGCTGTTGTATGAGTGTGCGCCGATGAGCTATTTGGTGGAACAAGCTGGTGGGAAGGCAATTGATGGACATCAGAGAATACTAGAAATCAAACCAACTCAGGTTTTTTTCTCCTTCCTTTTCTTTTTCTTGGTTGGTGTTAATCATAAAAATTAAGTCGTAGCACATCTAAAAAAGAGATACACAACTAAGTTTAGAAAAATGCTTAGGCAAAACGAGGCATGCTCTTAATTAGAGACATGCTTCAAGACAAGTTGCCTAGTCTAGTCTTTACAAAAATAAACCTCTCAACCCGAGAGACTAGGTAGAACTAGCCTACCTCTCACCTAGGACTGCAAATGAACTAAGCTATTTGTGAACAAAGCTCGATCTCAGCTAATTTAAAGTTCATTTGAGCTTAGCTCATTTGCAAAATGCTCAAATGAACAGTGGAAAACAAACCTAATTGATGAATACAATAATATCAAGTCACATCTATGAGGGTCCCTCACAACTGATCAAGAGTTGTCCATTTTGAATAATAGACAACAATCCTTGACAATGGAAACCTAGATGGAAAAAAAAAATGGAACTATAAACAACAGTAATGATCCAACTTCTAATATTTTCTTTGGCAGATTCACCAGCGTTCTTCAATTTTCATTGGAAGCCCAGATGAAATAGAGAAATTGGAGAAGTACTTGGCTTGAGAAATACCAAGGCTAGGTATCCAAATTGTTTACTGTCCACAATTCTATATAAAGTTTCAAGCATGTTTATATTATTTGCCGTGGAATTTTGAAGGAAAAAAATATATTATTCAAACAAGAATATCAAAGTGTGCAATTCAATTTGTTAGCACAACAATTGCATCAGTATGCCCAAAAGTTTGAATTTTTCCAGCACTACTTGAAATGAAATTGAAACGTGGAAAGAAAAAAGGAAAAAAAAAAGTTCTTGTATCAAGTAGTAGCCGTGTTGTTATAAACAACTATGATCCAACTTCTACTAGTATAATTTTTTTATTGGAAAGCCCATATAAAATTGGAGAATTACTTGTGAGCCTAGAATTTTACTGTTTCATATTTCTATATAATGTTTCAAGCATTTTTATATATATATATAATTTCAACAGAACTATTCTGCTGATGAAATGTCGAAAATCACAAATCAATTCATTAACCACAACATCAATCCAATGAACAATCAGACATTGAAAGAATGGTACAAGAAATATGTATTCCAAAGAGTCGTCAATACATGAGTATGCTTGTATCATATTTTTCAAGACCTTCATACAATTTGCAGTTATAACAACTATCTGAACCAAAAGATAATTGGAAGGCAGTTAATCTACTACTTGAATAGAATTGATGTTGGTTCTTTACAAATTTAGATTATTAAACACCAAGAGCTCACATTAAGCACTGTAATGGTTAACAAGTCAGTCTAAGAGTCATTTTTATTGTAAAACCAGTCAGTCTTTTGACAGATTTTCCTGATCCAAAGAGGAGCTTTTACAATTTTTCACTGCATTAAAAAGAAAAAAAAATTATTGTTAATTCTAAATCTTTCAAATGAACATTAAAGGGATAAGATACAGAATTGAATGGTATAGTTACCAGGACTTATAATCTTAATGCATTTTCTTGTGGACTTCACAGAAGTCACAGATTCTGGGCCGTGTACATTCATGTCTTTCTCCGACAGAATTTCTGCCATGGTTGATGATAGCTCAGACAATACTTGATTAGCCCCCGAATCAACATTCCATGATTCATGTGGGGACCTGTACAACGTTCATGAAACAAAATACAAAGGGATGAAAATGCAGTTAGATGGTATGAATAAGAATAATTGACAATTGAGTCATAGATAATATAAGACATTAGGATAAGAATTTACCCAGAATGGGACTTTGGAGAAGAATCCATGGCTGGCTGGCAAGTAAATTCTCCATCAAGATCAAAATCAACCAACAGTTCACCGAGGGAAAAATCTATGCCGAAAGCATCCAAATTAGGCAAATCTAAGTCAAAAATCTCTCCTTCCTTGTCAAATTCAGGTACTGAAATGGCATCAGGAATTGGTTTGCTCGAGTTCAGTAGTGTGTCAGAACTATCAAAATCTAGCCTACCCTTTACATGCTCTCTCTTGTTGAGCCTCTTCAAGTTTGCCTTGACTGGTGAGGAAGAAGAAATGCAATGGTTCCTCTCAATTGAGTAACAGGTTAGTTGTTTGACGGGGCTCACTTTAATTGTCTCTGAAGAGATTACAATGCAATTAGTAGAGGTCTTTTGCTGGGGAGTAACATCATTACCAGAAGTAGCAGTGGAAGAAGTTTCCAGTGGAGAAACCGATTTGTCAGTTTGAGAGGAAGTTGCTTGGAGAGGGGTCTTAGGAACAGTCAAATTAGTTGGAGGGGACCGACTAGGCTGGTTGAACAAACACTTGGCAACACTAGATCCTTGAATTGGTGACCCATTGAGTACATTGTCATTAGGTGATGATTGACCAGCAGCAAATTTCAGAGAATTTTCTTGATTATTCATTGCCATGCTTGATTGTGGAAGTGTGTTGGTACCTACACACACAAAAAAAAAGTGGATATAAATCAAAAAAAATAAGGATCAAAGATGCAGAATCTACTAGGGCTGCTACATTTAGTGAAATTTTACCTTTGACTGGTAGCTGCTTGGTGGTTAAGTTACTGCAAGATCTCTTTGCAGTTATAGGGGCATCTGGAACATCTTTTGAACCTTTTTTCCTTTTCGCAGATGGATGATTTGTAATTGGTGTGGAGAAATTCGAAGGATCGGTTTGAGTGTTGGAGGGTCTGGATGTTGGCATCATTACTGGGGTGTTGTACATAGGATAACCTGATAAAAATGGCATCAGAAAAAAGTCAAATTGACGAAGAAGTTGCCACTTTTCATTTTCAATTATAAGGTTTTTGCACTTTTTTTTTCTCATGAAAAATTGAAAATCAACCCATCCTTATTTCAGCAAATTACTGATGAATTAACCCATCCTTACTGTTTCAACATGCCTTTCACCAAGATTAGTTCCCTACTTCCCACATTTTTCACAAATTTCAAGTTCCTCAAAACTACATGAAATTGCAATCTGTGTATGGGTATATATATAAGATCAAATTTGAGCACTACAACCAAAATCATATCATCACTGAAACTACCAATTGCATCAAGTTCAAATTGGGGAATATCTGTGGTAGGGGCCTTAATTTGATGCAGCATTGGCCAACTTGATCTTGGTGGGAAAAGAATATGTATATTTAAGATCCACAAACACAACTTAGATTAACATTTACAGAGCACCATATTTTATTCAGAAAATTAATTGCCACTTTTAAGTTTAGTTTAGTGGCTTCAATTTGAACATTGAAACAGTGAAGAAAGCAAACTAATTCATATCTTCTAATTCAATGTAAATAGTAGTATAGAAAATGGCTAATCCTAAGCCATCTGTGATTGAATAAATCAGAGGTTGAAGATTCAGTTCTTCATTGACGAGGAGGAGCCTGAAATTGGTACCTGCAGGAGACCCAATTGTAAGCTCCATCTGGGGAACCACAGCAGCTGATTTCGCCACAGACGAAATCAACAGTGGTGGAGTCGGGGCAGCGCTACCACCAGCATTGTAAGCGCTCATTACATCTTGCATACCCCGCAACAGCGTCTGGACCCGAATTTTCTCGCTATCCAAACGGCACTTTTCTTGATCCAACATCACTTTCTGCTCCTTCAAATTTATGTACTCATCCAAAATCGCCCCCAAACTCAACAAACTCTTCGGCGCCTACAAAACCCACATAGATCTTCAATCAAACCCACACAGAAAAACAAAATTTGAGAATCAAAAAACAAAAACAAAAACAAAAACAAACAAATGTAGTACCTCTTGAACGGGTGATTTGGAGATGAGGTGGGAGGCTTCGGAGCGGAAGATAGAGCGGGTTTGGGAGAAGTTGTTGTCGGATAAATAGCGGTCGACGATGAAGGCAATTTGGACAGGGGTGACCTTGCCTTTGCCATAGCTTTCTGGTTTTTTTGACTTTGCTTGCTTACCCATCTCTATTCTCTACTCGAACAAGAGTTAGAGAAAGCAAAGTAGAGATTGCAGAGAGAGAAAAGAGTGTTAAAGAGCATGAAAGTATATGAACAACAGTTAAGCATAGACGAAAAGGAGAATGGGGATCTGAGTGAGAAACGATAGGGAAAACGCGGGACTATTTGAAATTTTTTCATTTTTCGCAAAACACCCCGGGATGATTTGTTTCGGTGGCTAATTCTTTTCAATTTGGCGCGCGCGCTCTCTCTCGCTCTCTCCTCTCTCTCTCTCTCTCTCTCTCGTATATGTTAAGGTAAGGGAAAATGATAGTATACAACTCTACGTTTTAAACTCAGTTTTTAAATTCAATAATATGTTAAAAAAATTAGTTAATAAATATCAAGAAAATAATTGGGTTATAATTATCAATCAATCGTTTTATTAACACATTATTAGTCTACAAAGCCTCCGTTTATGAAGTGGGTTGACTTTTTGACTTTTTTAACTATTTTAGTCTGGACTAAAAAGCTTAGTTTGAGAAGGATTTTTTGACTTTTTTTATGAGAGAATAATGTAATGATTATGAGTTGGATGTGATGTTTTGTTTGTTGTGGCTAAAATAGCCTATTTTGTCTTTTGTGACTAAAATAGCCCAAAACCTCTTTGCGAAACGGAGCCAAAGTTAGTTTAATTTTAAACTTGAATAACAATATTCATGGGTAAATTACAATTACTATTTGCTTCAATTCAAATATGAAGTAGATTATAAACGGTAGTGCTACATATACTAATTAATGTACTAACTAATTAGTGTACTAACACTAGTTATGACATTATTATTGACCCTACTCATTAATCATATTACAAATACCAAAAATCTCTTAAATTATATCACATCATCAATTGGTATATTAGTTAGTACATTAATTAGTGCCTATTGCATTATTCAATTGCAAATCAGTGAATCTTCACAAAATGTTTATGAATTCATAAGAAAAATTTATGGTTGTGTTTGATTATGTATTCCAAACACATTTTCACTCACTGATTTGAGTGTGGTGTTTGTTTTGAGTTTTCAAATTATAATTTCACACTTACTTTGAAAACTCCTTTTTAGGCGGGAAAATTTGGCTAACCTAATCGTCCTCCCGAACATCTGGCAGGTTGACCAGAACAATGTTCTTTTTTTTTTCTTTTTTCTTTTTTCTTTTTTGGCACTTGTTATTTTTATATTGTAAATAAAAAAAATGTTTTCGAATTTTTTTAAATTTGTATATGAGTTTTGAATAGAATTTTGAGTTGTGTATTTGGTTATGAGTTGTAAGTTTTTGAATAACTTTTCTAATTTAAAAAACTTAAAACTCCCTTCAAAATTCAATTCAAAATTTTTTTCAAAACTCATAACCAAACAAAATTTTCATACTCAAATCATAATTTCAAAACTCACAAACTCAAAATACAACTATATTCTCAAATCATATTTAAAAAACTCTACCAAATGCTACCTATAATTTTAATTATTAAAATTGATAAAATTTACCATTAATTAATTAATTACTAATTATTTTTAAAACTTCAATTGAATTGCAATTTCCCCTTACTTCTTGTGATTCTGGAAATTATAAACATTCCCTTATCAAAAAATATATATATATTTAACAAAATTAACATAAAAAATAAAAATTTTAATTACTCTCTTATAGTACAATAATAAGATTATCAAAATTGTTAATTTAAATTATAAGTACTAGTAAGGGATATTTATCAATAAGTTTTATCTCACAAACAAGTAATCTAATTAGTCCTAATTTTTTTCTATTGATCTGTTAAGTCCTATTAATAGAAAGTTTTTTTTCTGTGTGGTCATATTTTTTATTTTGGTAGTATTTTAGTAGACAATTATACCCGTTTATTAATGTGACATATATAATGTGATGTTCCAATGTGGCAAATATTAATATGACACTTGAGAGGGTAATTTTTGTAAAAATTGGGCCGAGCTGGGAGAGGGTCATTATGGCCCACAATACGAAGGACTGAGTAAAAAAGGCCGCAAAGTTACTCCGACCCAAGAGAGGTACAAAATTAGTCCGGCCCGAGAGAAATGTAAAGTTACTCCGGCCCGGAAGCGACTTGGAGTTAGGCCGGTCGATGAGTTAGTCCAGTCATGGCGTATTGTGGTTAAAACGGTCAGAACCTTACTACTCGGTAGCTCGGTCTAAACACACCATGGTTTGTACATAAGAACACCGAGATAAGGAGAAGTAAAAGTAAGAACCGAACTAATTATAGTTCGGCCTACTCTGAGGCTCAGTATAGCCATGATTACTTCGGTCATGTTGGAATTCGGCCATGGTAAAAACCATCTCACTTGGTTTAAGCAGTGAGGGGGGTGTTAAAGGATAAGCATTATCTCTCAGGAGTATGAATCCTAGGAGAACTCTGCATGGAGAAGTAGAAGTCCTACTAGGATTGTGCCACACGAAACCTATAAAAGCTCACAAACATCACCTTTGGAGAGGTAACAGACAACTCTGCTTTCTGAATACACAGAGCTTTTGTCTATTTGTCAAGCTTACTGACTTAGACATCGGAGAGGTTTCCAGCACACACCCGCCGACTAGCTCACGTTTGTGTTTTCAGGTGATAAAGCGACGACGTACAGAAGAGCGCAGACTTGATAAACAGGATTATACGAGAAGGTTTATTTCTTTCTCGTACAATTGGCGCCGTCTGTGGGAATAACAGACAGGACAAAACCTCTTGATCAAGCTTTACCTCTTGAAGAACAATGGCGCACAATGAAGAATTACCACAGTCCGCCATTGACGGGCAAACACCAGATGGGGGGACCAGGCGTGAAGGATTACCTTCTATCCCTCCCATGGCGGACTTGGAGTCCCAACGACATAACCCCAGGAGAGATACTAGGAGAATACGGACTCACAGCCCCCGTCACTCTCGTTCACAAAGTCCTGATAGACAAAGGCGGAGGATTGATCCTCAAGTTCTGGAGGGCCGCGTGAAGGAGCAAAACGAATTAATAAAGAAGATAGCGACGGACATGGAGGCCTTGAAGCGCCAGATGAAGAACAAAGAAGTGGCGACAGGAGAGGGGCGCAAAAATAAAGCGCCCCCTCGCCACTCAGAAAATCGTAGTAGGAATACCACACCCTTGCAAGGAGAAAGTAGAAGCCTCAGGACAGGCAATACTCAATCCAGGTCTTCCAGAACTCGTCACTCCAGGTCTGAGAGGACGAGATCTGAAAGATCATACACTGAAGGAAGCACGTATTGGCCCTCACATACGCACCAAACCAGATCTAGACAGACGGAGTTACCCAGATCATCCGACTTACGAACCGTGCTCGAAGAAAAAGCACGATGCAAGGAGGATGCCAGGGCAATAGCAGTCAAGAAGAATGAAAATTCATACATTAATCATACAGGATATTTGCAGACTGATGCAGGCAGGACAGTTACCATCTAAATAGTGAAATCAAACGAATAACATGGTGTAAAAGGTACAAATTTGTAGGGCCCGTAATTGTCAATAAGTAGGACTCCCGGGTTTTTGTAGACTTCACAACAGATAATAGCAGACAAAAAGACATCAAATATCCATAAGCCACAGGGAAGCATTAAACTGAAAATTGCTTCAATCTGTGCATCGTTCTCACAGGCCAGAAAGCTGAATGGATCAACAAAGTACTCAAGGTGACTAGCTACCAATAAAGTCTACTCCCAATTAGTTGGGATTGACAATATCGATCCATCTCAATGTCCTCATTTATAAATATATACTAGAAGGCTACACACAAGTGCGATGCATGTACAGAAAAGATGGCTGTGACTGTCATCTGAGCAGTTGCATAAGGTTAATTTGGATATGAGAAAATGCGTGACATAGCTTCAAAACTTGTTCTGAATTGTGTGCTTTATATAATAGAATATATATATATATATATATATAGTTTTAAAATATAGAAGCAGAGTAAAAGAAACAACAGAACATGCTCATAGTGGTTCAGAGTAGAAGCATCACACAAAAAAAAGGAGATTTCTATATATCTAAGAAAAGACAGAAAAATAAAGATGCATCAAGTTAAAAATTCAACATGCTTTGACAGTCAATCCCCCCTACCCAACCTCAACTCTGTGGGTGTACTGTACATATGTTCATGGTGGTGCTGGTGGCATGAGTTGGGGCAAAGCAAAATATTCAAATACATGAAACTTTACAGATCTCGAAGCATAAACTTACTCATTGCATCAGTTTTTACAGGATTACTTTCCTCATTGTTGAAATGATCAATCCCTGATTTTTTACTAGATATTTCTGGTTTGGTAGATATTTCTGGTTTGGTACAGGAGTCCTCAGTTTCACCATCCTCCACTCTAGAATTATCCCTAGAAGTTCCATCACCATTCTCCTGCACAAATGTCGAAACTTCCTTGTTCTCAAATAGAAAATATTAAAAAATGCTGAGTGCAAGCTCTTCTGAATGCTGCTAAGATACATAAAGAGTAAAAAATAATCAAAAGATCAAATAGATATATAAGGAGAACATGGTCCAACCCAAGTAAACTCAAATCTCTAAACTTTTAAGAATTGTAAAATATAATAAAATCTCTAAACTTAAAGAAATGTAAAATATTCCATTTCAGTTGAGACATGAG
>NW_021025230.1:795191-863355 GCF_004153795.1 Camellia sinensis | reverse complement strand
ACACTTTACTCTAGGTTGGCAGGAATAACCAACTTTGATTACTCTTTAGCCGAGATAAGGATCTAGGCTGAAGGGGTTGGCTTGAAAAACTAACTTTGAGTACCCTAAGCCCAGGATAAGGATCTAGGCTGCAGGACGTTTGGTCGGAATAAAAACATTTTATTCTAAGTTGGTTGGAAAAACTAACTTAGAGGTTGGCTGGATTAAACCAATACCCTTCCTAAGCCCAGGATAAGGATCCGGGCTGTAGGACGTTTGGTCGGAATAACCAAACATTATTCTAAGTTGGCTGAAAAAACTAACTTAGAGGTTGGCTGGATTAAACCAACTCTTTGTACTCTTCAGCCGAAGTAAGGGTATGGCTGAAGAGTGGTTGGCTAGCTTTTAACTCTTTGTACTCCTTAGCCGAAGTAATTATGCGGTTGGTTGGATTAAACCAACTCTTGGTACTCTTCAGCCGAAGTCAGGGTATGGCTGAAGAGTGGTTGGCTGGATTAAACCAACTCTTGTTACTCATCAGCCGAAGTAAGGGTATGGTTGAAAAGTGGTTGGCTGGATTAAACCAACTCTTTGTACTCTTCAACCGAAGGAAGGGTATGACTGAAGAGTGATTTGCTGGATTAAACCAACTATTTGTACTCCTCAGCCGAAGTAATTATGTCGGCTAAAGAGTGGTTGGCTAGTAAGCGTAGTTAGATTGACCAGCTAAAACCAAGATAACAGTTGGAAGTGAAAAGATCATGGAAAAGTCATTACAAGTACAAACATGCACATCAACCGAAGTAAGAGTTCAAAATAAGAAAATTTTCATTCATCAAAAAGCAAATACAAAGGAGGGGCCGCATCCCGGTTACAAGAACAAAAAAAGTAAAACAACGAAAAGAAAGTACAAAATCAAGTGAAAAGGTCTTCAATTTCGGCGTCAATATCAACTTGAACACCAGTTGCAGATGGAAGATTAGTCTCAGCAGCAACTGGCAGAACGATATCAGTCGATGGCTCAACAGTCAGGTCTTCAACCGTTGCCTCCAACCGAGCTGATTGATCGTTGACTTGCTCGTTGACTACCGGAGTAACAGTTTGTTCGTTTTCATCGTCTTCATCATCCGAATCCTGCAAAAATTGTTCTTGGACCGAAGCAACATATTCCGCTAGTGAAGCCGGAATGAAGTACTGTGGAGCATTGTAGACCTCGGTTTCAGGCCCACAACTGAGCTGTTCCACAGCACTCCTCCAGCCACACTTAAAGAATAAGTCCTTCGCTCCCTCACATTATGAAATGTAGAGGCCCTCCGCCTCTTTGAAGCCTTGGGCGTTGGCATCGCCGACCTTCTTCTTCAAATCGGCTATTTCGGCGTCTTTTTTGCCTTCAAGTTTGACCAACTCGCGCAAGTACTTGTCTTTCACCGTTGCTGCAATTTTTTGTTTTTCTGCTTCAGTTGAGCTAACAAGTCCGGTCAAGCGACCGTTCTCGAACTGTAGCTCGACTATCTGCTTCTTGGCATGCTCAAGCTCGGCTTTCTTTGCCTCGGCATCTGCCATGGCATGCCTGGTTGCCTTGCGGACCTCCAGCACTTTTTTGTGTGCAATATTGTTCTTTTGAATGGCCTGCAAAAGAATAGTGACTCTCTTTAGCCGGACTGACAGTCGGGAAAAGTTAGACAAAGAAAAGAGAGAACCACTTACCAGGATCATTGATTTTGTTGATGACCGGATGGCCTTCAGTTCGGTGTTTAGTTGTTTATTGTGGTTCTCCATGTCTCTTGGAAGGCAAACACTCTTGGCTAGATTGAAAGCCATCAAGTGATCCTTCTCAGCAACAACCGAGTCAGTTTCCTGAATATCTCGGTTTTGAAAGGTAAGACTTGGAGCCCATTTTGAGGAGTCATCTCGGTCAGAAGACTCCGGCTGTGGGATTGGTGAAGGGATGGATTCGTCCTCATCCACAAGTTGTTGTTCGGTCGGGGTAGATCGGGGGCGCTTAGAGGGGCGTGATGAAGAAGGCTGTTAAGAAGGGAGGGCCACAATGGCAGGCTGCGTTTGACTTGGTGGCGGTACTTCGGGTCTGTTAGTTTCGGTTAGAAGCGCCCTTACTCTGTTCCTTTTAGCCATTTCCTCTTCAGCAGTTAGTGGGATTAGTCTGATTTCTAGCAAGGTTGGGTCCGGTTCTGGGGCCTCCTCTAGCAGAAAGTCGGTCACTCTCGCTTTTCGGCAGCTGCTGTATCTGTAGGTCGGCTCGAATTTTAGTAGCTTAGCCCAACTACGTTCTAGATACCGTAGTGCGGCGCGCAAAGTCGCTAGATTTGGGTAGCTATATAAAGAATGGAGGTGGGCAAAATCTGCGAAAGAAGACAACTGTTAGTTCGGCTGAAAGATTGAAAAAATGAAATATAATAAAGCACGCATGAAAACCGAAGTAAATATACCGGGTTCTCTTTTTTTCCAGTTTATACGTCGGCCAGGAATCTGGGCTTGATGATCCTCAAAGTTCCCAGACACCCAGAAAAAATCGTCATCGTTTAAGGCCAGGAATCTAGGCTTGATGATCCTCAAAGTTCCCAGACACCTAGAAAAAATCGTCGTCGTTTAAGTCTTTATCCGGTGTATTCTTTATTATTTTCTCACGACGGCGGCGTATTTTGAGATAGTATACCCAGCCGTCTTCCTTCGAGCCAATGGAGTGTTGGTGAAAGATTTCGGCCAGACCAAGGTTGAGACCGGCTTGCCGGTTTAGTTCGGCTATTCCCATTATTATACGGTATGAATTGGTGGATAGTTGGGTTGGACATAGTCTGGTTTGCCTAAGAAACTCACATATCAAGGGTTGGACTGGAAATCGTACTCCGGTTTCAATTATGGATAAAAGGGTGAAGGGGACAAAGCCTTCATTGCCCCAAGGTATGAAGACATCTTTTTCGGCTAAAATCAATTAGACGTCATCGGGTATATTGTAGTCTTTTCTGAATTCGGCTAGGCCGCCCGGAGTATTTACTAGATACCTATACTTCCCCATTTATTGTATAATTTGTGAATAAATTAAAGTTCGGTCCAAAACAAAGGGGTTAAGCACAGATCATTGGACCGTGCTACAAAATAAAAGTAAAAAATAGGAGCCCTACTTCGGCTATGTGGATGCTACAGGTCTTATCTCAGTTTCTGCAAGGTGATTGGTAGCTCGATTTGAGGAAACGGTTTTGTTTGACCGGTTGATCGTCTAGGGGCAGCTTTCTGAGTTCCATCTAAAAAACTAAGAAAGCTGGTTTAGCCCCGAAGGCCTAGATCGGTTGGGGTTCAGGTATCTCAGTATGATTAAGTGCAAACTTAGTTCAGTTGGTTACCTCGGCTAAGGTCCATCAAGAAATGGTTTGACTTATTCAAAGCTACTGGTGCAAATATGAAGTGTTAGTCCGGTTATAAGCTGACTACACTTTTACCTAGCTTAAACAGTATCCTAGTTCGGTTGCATCGTGATTTTGGATCAAAAAACTTGTCTTCTACAGGATATTACATATACGCATGTGTTCTATTGTTATGTTTTTCCAGAAAAATACAGTGCAAAGCGAAACGGAAAAACGAGTTTGCAAAAAACACAGAAAACAAAACACATAGAACAAATACGAAAACAAACAGAGCAAGAAAGATGGATTTACTAACCAAGTTGAAGTAGCGGACCTGGAAATGGATGCAACAGCAGTAAAAGACGAATGCAAAGCAAGCTTCACAGTTGCAAAAGTTGGGAAGCAAGGGAGGCTTAGAGAGAAAGAAGTTGTAAAGTGTACCAAAATGAAGAGGCTCGTTTTAGGTAAAGGGAAAAGGGCGGGACTGTTCAAATTTTACAAAGTACGAAGACGGCGTGACAGTCGTCCTCAGTCAATCAGTGCGTGCCACGTGTCCTGGGAAGGAGGAACGATTCAGTTGCTGTGATTGAAGAGACGTTTTGACCGGACAAGCAGAGTCCAGTGTAAAATTAGCTCGGCTGAAAGGCTTACGAGTTTTAGCTTGGCTGGAAAGGCTAAAGGGTTTTTTAGCTCGGCTGGAAAGGCTTAAAAGCTTCAGCTTGGCTGATAGACAGATAATCCCTATCATGCTGTGCAGATAGAATTAAAGGGCAATTGAGAGGGTAATTTTTGTAAAAATTGGGCCGAGCTGGGAAAGGGTCATTATGGCCCACAATACGAAGGACTGAGTAAAAAAGGCCGCAAAGTTACTCCGGCCCAAGAGAGGTACAAAATTACTCCGGCCCGAGAGAAATGTAAAGTTACTCCGGCCCGGAAGCGACTTGGAGTTAGGCCGGTCGATGAGTTAGTCCGGTCATGGCGTATTGTAGTTAGAACGGTCAAAACCTTGCTACTCGGTAGCTCGGTCTAAACACACCATGGTTTGTACATAAGAACACTGAGATAAGGAGGAGTAAAAGTAAGAACCGAACTAATTATAGTTCGGCCTACTCTGAGGCTCAGCATAGCCATGATTACTTCGGTCATGTTGGAATTCGGCTATGGTAAAAACCATCTCACTTGGTTTAAGCAGTGAGGGGGGTGTTAAAGGATAAGCATTATCTCTCAGGAGTATGAATCCTAGGAGGACTCTGCATGGAGAAGTAGAAGTCCTACTAGGATTGTGCCACACGAAACCTATAAAAGCTCACAAACATCACCTTTGGAGAGGTAACACACAACTCTGCTTTCTGAATACACAGAGCTTTTGTCTATTTGTCAAGCTTACTGACTTAGGCATCGGAGAGGTTTCCGGCACACACCCGCCGGCTAGCTCACGTTTGTATTTTCAGGTGATAAAGCGACGACGTACAGAGGAGCGCAGACTTGATCAACAGGATTATACGAGAAGATTTATTTCTTTCCCGTACAACACTTCAATGATGTGACACTCCAAGAAAAATAAAAACTTCTTATTGTACTTTTTCTAAATGTGACAACATGGCGGGTATGATGTGACACTCCAAAACTTTTACTCTAAAAAAAATAATAACTCATTAGTGTACTTTTTTCAAACGTGATAACGTGGCAAGTATACTTTTCTCAAACGCGACAACGTGGCAAATATAATGTGACACTCTAAAAAAAAATTAAAAACTCCATAATGTATTTTTCTCAAACATGACATGTGACACTTTAAAAAAATTAAAAACTCTATAATATACTTTTTCCAAATGTGACACTCTAACGTGGCAAGTATAATGTGATGCTAAAAAATCTTTAGTATACTTTTTGTCAAATGTCCAATGTAACAGGTAAATAAGTCATTACACATCTAAAATGACTAAATAGATCACAAGAAAAAAAAATATAGGACTATATAGATTACAAATCTAAAATATAAGACTTATTGGCCAATCTCTCTATTAGTAATTGATTTATTGATTTACTTATTAATAAAAATAGATAATTTGTTAGCAATTAGAAATTTAAAGGGGCTATATGTAATTTCAAAAATTACAAAGAATAATTTGTATTTTATACAAATCTCAAAACAATGTATTTATAATTAATCTAAATATTGAGGTTTTGTTTGACAAAAAAAATCACTTTAAATTTTTTTTCTTTTTTTTTTGTCTTTTAGTGAATTATTTTTAAAATTTGTATCAAAAGTCTTTTCAAGACCGTTTGATCTCAAAAGCTCTAGAACTACATTTAAAAAAAATAAAAAAATCCCTCTCCTTTAGTTTTTTTTTTATTGGACTTCTAATTTTTTTGAAAGTTTACATCAAAATAAAAAAATTTAACAATTTACTAAAGATGAAAAATAATTTAAAAATTACTTAAAAAAATAACGGTCAAACGCATTCTAAGTATAATATTAATATTACGTGGTAATATCATAAATTAATGAATCGATAATGCTACGTAGCTCAAATTTTGTGGCTCAAAAGTGGCTCAAAAGGTTAAAACGACGTCGTTTTGAGTACAGAACAACATAAAAATGGCCAAAACGACGTCGTTTTGGCCATTTGAGCCACTTTTGAGCCACAAAATTTGAGGTACGAGACATTTTCCTTAATGAAAACATTTATGGACTACAATCCAAACCCATGTAAGGAAGAAATTCAATTTACAGTAATGTTAGGCCATGTTTGTTTGGGCGGACTGGATTAGCATTCCCATGACTAATAGTCCTAGGACTACGAATCCGTTGGATTATGTATCCAATCTTAACTAATAGTCAAGTTTAAAATAATTAGTCCGTACTTCAATTGTTTAACCAAACATCGGATTAATAATTTTATTGGCCACTTTTGAGCCACAAAATTTGAGTTACGAGATATTTTCCTTAATGAAAACATTTATGGACCACAATCCAAACCCATGTAAGGAAGAAATTCAATTTACAGTAATGTTAAGGTAAGAATTTGGGATAACATTTATATATTATCAATGAACTAATCTAATGAATTTAACCATAATTTTCTGTGTTAGACCATCTCCAACGGTGAATTAAACTTGACATCAAATTTAAATTTTGGTGAAATAAGCACTTTTTGGTGCTCCAACCGTTTTACCAAATTGATATCAAAATGAGAATTCAACAAAAAAATCATCAAGTTAAGAATAAACTGCAGATTTCAGCAAATTACTGTTTGTGACCGTTGGAGGAGAGGAACCGGTCAACCAACCGATTGCCCGGCCGGTTGACCAACCGGTCGACCACTAAAAGGTTTAAACAATTCAAATGGGTTGGTTCAAACAATTCAAAATATATATATATATATTTTTTTTGCCTTACCGGTCGACCGCTGAAAGGTTCAAACAGTTCAAATAGGTAGGTTCAAACAATTCAAAAAAAATAATAATAATAATTTTTTTTGCCTTACTGGTCGACCAGCCGGTCGACCAACCGGTTGTCCCTAGAACAGATTTGATGAAAATCAACCATTAGAGCATTCTGTATCAAATTGAGAAAATGGTCATTTTTTTACTCAGATTTGGTGAAAATTTTGGTTCATCGTTGGAGATGCACTTATATCAATCTGTTAACGATATCTAAAATTTGACTTTCAAATTCATTGATCATTCAAAGTAGTTGGATCTAGGGGTATTCGCGGTTCGGTTGTGGCCGAAAAACTTCTAATCCGTCATCCGTCCGCTAGATTCGAAAAATGAATCCGCATCCGTCTGCTGGATTAACAGATGCGGATTAAGTGATTTGGCGGATGGACACGAATTGATTTGGCGGTTTAAACTTTTATAAATTTTGAATATTCTACAACTTGTCGACATTTTTTTTTTATAACAATCTAACTCAACATGACTAAAAGATTATCAAATATCAATAATAAATACATATAAGAAAATCATGTATTTTCAAAACTACTTCATTACTTTTTTTTGTATTCAAAAACTATTTAATTTGATTTTTTTTTTAAATGACAAAATTAAGCCTTATATTTTTTACACAAAAATACCAAATATCAACACTTGTCATTTGATAAAAGGATTTTCAAATTGAAAATACAACAGAATATCTAACATCTTTTTCAATTGAAAACACAAACAAAGTATCTAAACAAATTGAAAAATAAAATCTTACAAATTACTAAGGGTGCTCGCGGTTTGGCAGTTCGGTTGCGGTCAAAAGAATCTCAAATCCGTCATCCGTCCAAAACTAAGCGAATTAGAAAAAATTAATCCGTAATTGCCCGCTCATCATCACGCATCCGTCCAAAATGCGATGGATCGATTCAGTTTGAACAGATTAAAATATCCGCTGCTCACCCTAACTAGATCTATATTAATACTTGTATGTAATAAGTAAAAAATGCTATAAGAAAATACAATAACTTTTTTGTTTATGTTTTAGGGGTATTGGTTTCTTCTTTCTTTTTTTCAAAAATTGTGGGCCTTTGAATAATGTCCGCTTCACAGTGATCCTCACCTCACTACTAGGCCCAAAACAACATTTGTAGCCCTATGGGCATGATCAGACGTTTCAAAAAGATTGTAATTGATATATATATATATATATAGTGGAGTTCACTTTTATGTTGATATTTGAAAAATAACATGAGTGGGGTGACATTATCATTGATTTGTGACATAACGACCTAATATCATTAATTCAAGGGTATTTCTTTTAGCGTCCTTATTATTAAGATTTTATAATATAAAAGATATTTAATATTTTTATAATATTTAAATTTTTTTTAGAAAAAATTCAATTCAAAGAAATTTTAAAAATTACTCTGGTCGTCCCAGAGAAACTCTCCCTAAGAATTTCTCTGGACTTTCCACTTTCTAAAATAATTATGGACTTGTCACTAATTTCAAAGTTACCCAGTAAAGAATCAGTGTTGGTGAACAATAAGGGATTGAATTGAATTTGCATACAATTCCAGTAAAGAATCAGTGTTGGTGAACAATAAGGGATTGAATTGAATTTGCATACAATTAATAATCTAAAATAATTATACTAAGTGACTATATATATAAATATAAACCTGAAGCAGATATATACCTAGTTTGCTCAATTTCATTGATTTTTCTTTGTGTTTTGAAATTTTCTCTGTGTTGAAATTTCTCTAACTTGCTCACAAATTTCTTTGTATTTTGACCAAACTAGAGAAAATTGAACATATTTCTTCATAACACATAAAACCAAAAATGTATATATATTGGTATCTTCCTCATCAAATTACCTCTCTGAGCTCGTTGTGGTGCTCTTTGTTTTTGAATCCCCCCATATTCTCTCTCCAAACAAAGAAGAAGAAGAAACAACAATGGTGACTGATTTTTGTTCACAGAAGAAGATATGGCCATTGATAAAGGTATTGGGTAACCAAAAGCCTATGCAAAGCTCTGTAGAGTTTGCAATGTTTGTCCATACATCCATGGCCCACATTTCACTGTCACTCCCTATGCTCTGCAACATCATGATCAGGTAAGAACAAAATAAATGCCTCGTTGTCATGAAATTCAACTTCTCATCATCCCTCTTCTCAACCTCTCTCCGAAGTTCTTCAACATCTTGCCTCGTCTCATCTTCGGAATTCTCGAGCTCCTCCACTGTCGCAAGGAGGCGTGTGATTTCCTACTGACCGGAATCAATCTGACGAATGAGGCATTTCTCCTCCCATTGCCAGCCGTGGCGGTGGATGTCGCAGATGTCGCCATTTCTGTGTTTGAATCAACAAAACTCAAACCCTTACCTTAGTAACTGAAGCGATATATATGTTATATATGTGTGTGCGCGCGCGCGCGTCGTAGAGAGAGAGAGAACGGTTTTGGAAGTTGGCGTAGAGAACTGGGAAGTTGAACCAAGATTGGGTGGGTGAGATATACGGAGGTAGCTGAGAGACCTAGACATCACAAAATAATATTGTGGATTTCTCTCATTACTAAAAGTTAGAGATAGATGTTAGACCAATTTTCTCTTAATTTCAATCCTAAGTTCTAACTTAAGAAATTATACATGAAATTCAATCTTAGGTTTAGAGTTTGACTTAACCTTCATGTAAAAAGAAAAAAAAAAATTAAGAATCATATGGTACAAATTTGAAATTTTGTGGCTAAGTTAGGGAATGAAGACAAACAAAACCCATTTGCTTTATCTAATGGCAGAAATTGTTATTGATTTTTTTTTTCCTGTTATCGGTGGATTTAAATTGTACTGTAACTTATTTGTAGATGCTATTAAGGCCTCGTTTGGCATGCGAGAGTTTTAGTCTAAAAGTCAAAAAGTTATTAAAAAAATTAAAAAGTCTATAATATATACCAAAAAGTTAAAGATTTCCTTTCTCTTTATTTTTTGCATATCTTTTTGTAAAAACTAAAAAATCATTACAAAATACTTTTTTTTTACCTCATATTTTAGTCAAAAAGTCAAAAAATTACTAAAATAACATGTCCCCAAACGAGTCCTAAATTTCACAAAGTGGAGAGGGAACAAAGACATATAAAGATTGAACACCACCTTGTTTTGATCATGTTTTTACAGGCTACAAACACATGTTCCACCCATGGTGGATTGGTGTTCTATCCTATTCCCTTTGTATAAAAAACTTTAGAGAAATGTTATGGTGTGCACCCCGTTAGGGTGCATACCATATATAACCTATTATATAGCGATTCTGGTTTAAACTCGACCCATTTGATGTTTAGGATCCGGGTTTCATTGTCTTACATAGTTGTTCATGTCTTGTTTTCCTTTATTTCTTTTTGTGTTGGTTATTAGGGTGTGTTGATTGTGTTTAGAACAGATTGGTAACTTGTTTTTCAAACAGTTGTTGCCTAGAATTTTGCCTCTTTACTCGAACGACACGTCTTGTGCTCGAGCGGTCCTTGTGTATTCTCAATATTTTTGCAGGTCTGCAAAAACTACTAAAAGTTGGCATTCTTCGCTCAAGCGAAGCTTCTTGCGCTCGAGCAATGATCTTCTGTCTGTAAAACTTTTGGGAGTTTGTATTCTTTGCTCGAGCTAAGCTTCTTACGCTCGAACGGTACAACTTATTGTGTCTGGTCGCTCGAGCGACACATCTTGTACTCGAGCGAACTATGCGTATATCAATTCGTAAAGTCATTTTTCTGAGTCACTTTTTCATCCCTCTTTTTAAACATTTCAAAACCCTATTTTCTCCTACTCTCTCTCTAAAACTCATCTATTTCACTCAAATCCGCCTTAGATCTGTCGATCTCTTTACCCGCGTGCCTTTGTTAAAAAGATAGAGCTCGACGAGGGCTTCGTTTTAATCGAAGTAAAGTTGGTTTTCGGCGTCTTTGAGTTTCCTACTCTCTCCCTCTCACCTTTTAAACTTGAGGTAGGGTTTTTTTGCATCTTTTATGAGTTTTAACTTATTTATTGCGATTTTTAAACAATATTGTGGTTTTGGAATTTCGAAACAAATCTAGGATTTTGGGTTAAAAATCTAAAGAGAGGTTTTTACAATGGATTCCTGGAAATGATTGTGGTATTGGAAATAAAGTTGAGTTGTAATAAAACGGTTAATTTTGATACTTGGGATTGTCATTGGAAGAAAATAGGGTTTTGTCCTAATAATGTCAAATGTTGATTTTATATAAATTATGGTATTTATGTTGGAAAAGTGAAATTGGGTTGATGTTGATGAGGATGGTGGAGTTGGATATGTATTATCACTCACATCTTGAAAATTTAGAAAGTTTATCTTTATTGAAAATTATTTATCTGTTTAGAAATATATGTTTTAGGCTATCGGTTGAGAATAGCTATAATTGTTGTAGAAATTGCATGAGAATTAAGAAAATTGAAACTATTTTCCTATTCATTTGCATTGAGCATTATCTCACACTCATACATTGAAAATGTGTATCGTTTTGAGAAAAAAGAGTGAATCTGGCAAACATGTACTGTCTCGTTGAAACAAGTTGGCCTGAGTGTCCATGATAAAAGTCCTAAAAATCGTGTGTATACATGGGTGCCGATCCAGCGGACGAAATATCCGTAAAATTGCAATAGTAGTGCTTATATAGTCTACGTATACATGGGTGCCGGTACACGGTTTCCCGCGGGCGAAATTTCTATGAAAGGTTATATTGATTTTAAGATTCTTAGAGTGTGATTCACTACCCTATTTTCTATAGTGAAGTAAATGATTTATGAATTATGATATTAACTTGGCATTGCATAGTTTTGGAAAGAAATATAAAATGTTTTGGCAGCGAGCATTGCAAATGCATTCATCTTTGGGCTTTGGCTCACCCTATGGGTGTGTTTGATTGGGGGGATTAGGGGGGGAACTATTCACTATTCGGATTGCTTATCAGAAGGAGTGAGTAGTCCATCGTTTGTTTTTTTTTTAACCCGCCGGACATGGAGTCTGGTCGAACTCTTTATCCTCCATATGGGGGATTATACTATCCCGGGAGGGGGTGGGACAGTTTTGGGGAGCCTATTTACTGTTGGGATTAGGTAGTAAAATGACCATTTTGACCATCTACTATTTAATTATGTATTATGTTTACTAAAATTCAATAAAATTTAAATGTCTCAATTTAAAAATAAAATAATTTTATTTAACTTTTTATTGATGTTTTATTTATTTAATTTTTTAAAGTAATTTTTTATAGATATTTTATTTTAAAATTTTGTTTATATTTTATTTAATTTCATTATTTAAATGTTAATAGATGTTTTATTTAATTTCATCATTTAATTATTATTATTTTTAAAAACAAAATTATTTAAAATTTTAATTAAAAAAATAAAATATATTTTCATTGATATTTTATTTATTTAATTTAAAAAAAAATGAATTTATTTAATTGTGTAAAAAATAAAATAAAATAAAATTTTATTTAATCTAGCTAAAAATAATTAAAATATTAAAGATATGTTTAATATTACTATTACTTAGGAGCGTCAAAGAGATCACGAGAAGTTGCTGAAGGAGAAAGAGGAGCGCCAAAGAGATCACGAGGAGTCAGTGCCGGCCCTGGGCATTGGCCCACAAGGCCATGGCCTAGGACCCCTCAAGATAGACCTAAAAAAAGGGCCCCTTTTATTATGGTATAGTGTAATATATTATGTATGTTTTAAGTTAAAAAAAATTAAAGAGAAAATACAAATTAACTTAAAATAAATTGACCTATTAAAAAATTAAAAGTCCCATTCAAAAAAATTAACATTGTAATCCACTAAAAATAGACCCAAAAAAGGGTCCTCCTATTATAGTTTATTGTAATTTATTAGGCATATTTTAAATCTAAAAAAAAATTAAGGAAGACCCAAACTAACTTAAAATAAATTGGCCTATTAAAAAATTGAAAGGCCCATTTAAAATAATTAGTATTGTTATTCGTTGAAAATGATTTTGCAAAAAAATAGATTATGCAAGTATGATTAATTTATTTGTTTCTAAAAATGCAAGCAGAGCCAGGATCAAACGACACTTATTTATTGTTGTAATGTAAGTATTTTTTGTAATTTTGACACAAATTTTGTCTTTTATCTTAATTTTTTTTCATTCAATGAAAACAAAAATGTGAAAGGCCCCAAAAATTTATTAGTTGATTATTGGCTTTGGGCCCCGAAAATCTCAAGGCCGGGCCTGCGAGGAGTTGGTCAAGAAGAAAGAGGAGCGCCAAAGAGATAGAGAGGAAATTATGAGGGAAAAAGAGGAGCTGATGAAACAAATTGAAGAAGGAAAAAAAGCACGGGAAGCACAACAAGTACAACTCAATCATTTGAACGACGTGGTGTCACGGCTCATAACCCTCTTGCAGGGTTCAGATGGTCATCCTACTATTCGGTAAACATAATTTTATTGATAAGCTAATGCAAGTTCTAGAAAAATATGGATCATATTGGCATAGAATTGTTTTCTAAAATTGCTATGCAAATTTTTTTTTGTTATGTGCTTCGAATAGGTTTTAAGGCATAATGTGAGTAGACTTTTCAGCAGACGGACCGTAATCTGATTTCCATAAGGTAACCACATGATTTCAATGAAATATTAAGTTTCCCAAAAGTGGGCTATTTTGGCATTCTAATTTTGAATATCCCAAAAAGTTAAGGCCATCTGCCCAACACCTACTTCCTACTTACCTCTGTCACAGTGTGATGTGATATTCATCCTACTATTTGGTATATATTTTTGTAACGCTTCTATCTACAAGGAACCCAGTCATTGTTTCTAGAGTTTTGGGGTCTGTTACTGGATAACAATTATAGTTGTTATATACTGAATTGTTTAACAATATTTACATTGCACAAGTATTTTGTTTGCCACAACACAATAATTCCAATAAAAATTGTAATTTTTGTTGCCTAAAAAGGATGCCAATACGTGAAATAAATTAATGAAAGCCTCATTGTGCATTAGGAGTTGTCAACATTGAATCATGATTTTATTTGGGTTGTAATCAACATAATTCCGGGTTTTTTTCTCCCCATCACCCATGTTGAATCCATTGGAAAATTATGAGCTTCATTATTGTCATATTGGAAAAATATATTAGTTTAGTTAATATTAGAGTATCTAGGTTATTTGTTATCTTACCAAAATGCCGTAAAATTAGCCGAAAAAGGCCTTCGAGGGCCGAAAATTGAAAGCAGCCCCCGAACCACTATAGAGATGGCACAGGTAGCTTCCTCATGTCAAATAGGACCTGTGGGGACATGCGGGATATAATTAGCACGCGTACGTTGGGAGTTGGCGTGGAAAATGCCGTAAACTTAGCCGAAAAGTTTATATCGAGGGCCGAAAATTGAAAGCAGCTCCCAAACCACTGTAGGGATGGCACGGGTAGCTTCCTTGTGTCAAATAAGACTTGTGGGGACATACGAGACATAATTAGCACATGTACGCTGGGAGTTGGCGTGAAAAACGTCTTAAACTTAGCCGAAAAAGGCCTTCGAGGGCCGAAAATTCAAATCAGCCCCTGACGAAAAAGGCCTTTGAGGGCCGAAAATTGAAAGCAGCCCCCGAACCACTATAGAGATGGCACAGGTAGCTTCCTCATGTCAAATAGAACCTGTGGGGACATGCGAGATGTAATTAGCACGCGCACATTGGGAGTTGGCGTGGAAAATGCCGTAAACTTAGCCAAAAAGTTTATATCGAGGGCCGAAAATTGAAAGCAACTCCCAAACCACTGTAGGGATGGCACGGGTAGCTTCCTTGTGTCAAATAAGACTTGTGGGGACATACGAGACATAATTAGCACATGTACGCTGGGAGTTGGCGTGAAAAACGTCTTAAACTTAGCCGAAAAAGGCCTTCGAGGGCCGAAAATTCAAATCAGCCCCTGAAGCACTTTGCGGATGGCACGGGTAGCTTCCTTGTGTCAAATAGGACATGTGGGGACAGACGGGACGTAATTAGCACGTATACGTTAGGAGTTGGCGTGAAAAGCGCCGTAACCTTAGCCGAAAAAGGCCTTCGAGGGCCGAAAATTGAAAGCAGCCCCCAAACCATTATAGGGATAGCATGGGTAACTTCCTTGCGTCAAATAAGACCTGTGGAGACATACGGGACATAATTAGCACGTGTACGTTGGGAGTTGGCGTGAAAAACGCCATAAACTTAGCTGAAAAGGGCATTTGAGGGCCAAAAATTCAAATCAGCCCCCGAAGCACTCTACGGATGGCACGAGTAGCTTCCTTGTGTCAAATATGACCTGTTTATACGTTGGGAGTTGTAGTGAAAAACACCATAAACGCAGCCGAAAAAAGGCCTTTGAGGGCTGAAAATTGAAAGCAGCCACCGAACCACTGTAGGAACGGCACGGGTAGCTTCCTTATGTCAAATAGGACCTGTGGGGACATGCGGGATGTAATTAGCACACGTACGTTGGTAGTTGGCGTGAAAAACGCCGTAAACTTAGTCGAAAAGTTTATATCGAGGGCCGAAAATTGAACGCAGCCCCCGAACCACTGTAGGGATGGCATGGGTAGCTTCCCTGTGTCAAATAAGACCTGTGGGGACATACGAGATGTAATTAGCACATGTACGCTGGGAGTTGGCGTGAAAAATGCCGTAAACTTAGCCGAAAAAGGCCTTCGAGGGCCGAAAACTCAAATCAGCCCTTGAAGCACTCTACGGATGGCACGGGTAGCTTCCTTGTGTCAAATAGGACATGTGGGGACAGACGGGACGTAATTAGCACGTATACGTTGGGAGTTGGCGTGAAAAGCCGTAAACTTAGCCAAAAAAGGCCTTCGAGGGCCGAAAATTCTAATCAGCCCCTAAAGCATTCTACGGATGGCACGGGTAGCTTCCTTGTGTCAAATAGGACATGTAGGGATAGACGGGACGTAATTAGCACTTATACGTTGGGTGTTGGTGTCAAAAATGCCGTAAACTTAGCCGAAAAAGGCCTTTGAGGACCGAAAATTGAAAGCAGCCCCCGAACCACTGTAGGGATGTGTAGACGTGCCCGAACGTCCCGGGAAAATCCCGTTTTGTTCATTTGGGCTTACTACAGTTCGGACTCGAATGTCACGGTTCTGAATCTAATCCCGTAAAGTACAATATGAGGCCGATAAATCACCAAAGAGTCCAAATCTGGCAAATCATTTTGAAAAATTAATTTTTAGAAAGAAGTGTCAAGCATGGACTGCTTTGCCAGATACAGAGTCGCCACCTAAATATTTTATTTTGGGAGAATTTAGGAAACCCTGACTCGTGCCTAAGGCCACGTGTCCGTTATCACCAACGTTGCCTCGGCTCGAAAACTTGGGTACGATTGGGGAAGGTCATGCAATTAGCACCCCCGCTCGCCCGATCAAAGATCGACCACTACTAAACATGATATCTTGTTTTTGAAAACATATGTGCTCTTATTCCGGTTATTAGCCTAGAATTGCTACATGACGCGCACAGTATACAAGTATAGACTGGACCGTCTAAGTTAGGACAAAACATCTCATGTTTGTTTTTGAAAGTGGTTTGCTACTCGCAAGTAGGCTAAAATACGAATTTTGCCACCCTCAAGTGGGCTTAGAAAACATGGTGATTTGCCACTCTCAAGCGGGCTTAAAACTCGCAATCGATGAATTGTTCCAATTTAAATAATCCAACCTTCACCCACAGGCATTCAGGCAGGTATATCACATAAGCAGTTAGCCTCATGACAAGCATGCTATCATGGCAGTCACTCACACACATGCAAGGATGCTAAAGCATAAACACTCACCGAGTACATCAAGCCAAAACAGAAACTAGTTAGTAATCAATGCATGATCCTAGTTCATGTTAAGATGGCTAATGCAACACATGCAAAATGCAACTAAGATAGGCTCGGCTTTGCTAAGATGGCATATGAGATGCTACAGATAACATGTAGAGTATTCAACTCGAAATTGAAATACGATGCAGTTAGTATGATGCACCGAGCCCGGTGCATGCAAGACAGATGAATGGATGCAAACATGCTAGCATAAGGATGCTAATTGAAACATGCCCTAAAACTAACCATCGTAAGCTGGTAAATAAAAAAGAGAAAGAAATGGGGGTTGGAAGACATGCATCACACACACGCACACTTATTACAACAGTTGGCCCTCTCGACGGAGGATCCGAATAAATAATGCAACACCAACTAGCTAATCTAATTAAGCTAGTTATTACACAACCAAAATGAATAATAAATTACAGCTAATTATTACATAACTCTAACTAATTAACAAATTAACTAGGTAAGCAATTAAACTATCATGCAAACTACATGAAACGAACAACCTCAGCTCTGCCTTGGATGATGAAGGATACATGCATGCTTGAATTGCCTTGTTCGGAATTCCCTCGCGACGCCCCGACTTACCTTTGTTTGCAATTAACCTCAGAACACTGCACAAGGCTCCAAAAGGCTGAAACTCCACCCTGGGAATCTGTGGGAAGGCTGCCGACCAGCTATTGGCCTTGGAGGCCACCTGCCGACCACCTTTTGTGGGAGAAACCAAAAGAGGTGGTCGGCCTGCTAGAAAAGCTGGTCGGCCGACCAGTTTTTGCCTCTGGTTTCTGGTTTTCTACAACAAGGAGCAAAAGTGAGACATGGCAAGGTATTTTCAACATATGTGTGCACGACCACTCTCCCCATCATTTTACAAGCTCAAGGGAGTGTAGGTCTCGATCCTCGGGCCACCAATCACGGATCTCGATGCATGATGGCCGAGGAACCGAATTGCACAACTTAATATAGAATGAATGCACATATGAACAAATAAATGCCTAAACTCCATCATGTGTAGTCAAAAGTGCTGGCGACCGGGAATCGAGGTACATTTCGTCACTTTGAGTACGAAACGTCCCTCGTTTCCCGTGTTCGGACTAACTCCTATTCCGAACACAATGCAACAAACAATAGCATGCACAATGCGACTTTAAGTATACAACCTAAATGCTATGCAACTAAGTGATGCGAACATGTAAAGGATGACATGCAAACATGCAACTAGCATACACAATGCTATGAACTAACAACGGCATACTCAATGCACATGGTACTTAGCATACACAATGCACCTAAGAACTAACATACACAATGAGATGAACAAGGCATGCACAATGCAATGATCAATCATGCGACAATGCGGCATACTCAATGCTATGGAATACAATGGCACACTCAATGCAAAAATGGACTTAAACCAAAATGAATGGCCTCAGCCACACCCAAATCAGTGGCCATAACACCAAGATAAAAGCACCGAAATGCAAAGCATGCATGCACAATGTATTGGCCAATCAAGTAGGCCAAAGAGCACAACTCTCAAGAGTGCTCAAGGAGTGATAAAAGTGGAAGTGTAACAACGCTAAGTGCACTGAAATGAAATAAGAAATGATGCTAAATCATTCAAACAACACAAGTATGACATGCTAGGACCCTAAGGGATGGAAGCTAGCAAAAAGGACTACAAATGAGGCATGCAATGCATGGCACAAATGCATGAACTAAGCATGGACAAAGCTCAAGTAGGTCAAAATAAGGATCCAAACATGCTGAGATGATGGCTCAAATACCTAGGCATGCAAGCATACAAACTAAGTCATAAACTAGGCAATAATGCACAACACTTAAAGGCATTCAAAGCATGAATAAAGTGAGGACATGGCAAGTCTATATGCTCTAAAATCAAGTATTAAATGATGCCAAATCATCCAAGTAGCTCAAAGATAGCATACGTGAAGCATCGAAACACAAAGCTAGCAAGGCCAATTGCACTATAGCTATACGAAGCATGAGGCATATGACAAAGGCGACCCAAAACAATCCTAGAACATGTTAAAATGAGTCTAAAATATGTATGGATGGAAGCCATATGACAAAGGTGACCCAAAACAATCCTAGAACATGTTAAAATGAGTCTAAAATATGTATGGATGGAAGCCAAAATGCGCTAGCATGAAGGGGCATAAGACATGGAATATATAAGGCAAATAGGGTGAATTACACTACACCTATTAGGACCAAACATGATATGAATTAAGCACCAAAAATCAGAGTTAAATTATGGCAAAATAATCCCAAATAATCACTGAAATGATGGCTCGCAAGCTATGGCATGAATGCATACGCAATGGCTCATGTTAAGGCATAAAGGGACAAACCCTCCAACGTATTGATTGAGTGATAAATGTAAGTGCATGGCCATGAAAAATGGACTGAAATCACATTATGAATGATGCCAAATCATTGAAATAAGCCAAGTAGAGCATGCTAGATGACTCAATACACAAAGCTTACAAGTAAGATTGAACCAAAGCTATGCAAAACAAGTCATGGATGACCAAGGAAACTAAAATCAGACCTCAAGAATACCAAAACATGGATAAAATCTTCTTGAAGTCAAGCCAAAAGCATGCTAAAAAGACATGTCACAATATGACGCATGTTAGGCTATTTCATGGGATTGCATGGCAAGTGTATGGAGCATGCAAAGGCTAATGAAACCAAACCTAAACAGAGGTATGACATGATAAAATAAGCCCAATAACATGTTGAAATTGACACAACATAGGCTAAAATGACATGCCACTTCAAAGAGCATACAAAGCTAGTGTGTGTGATTTACACTACAAGTGAATAAGGCATGCAAGAGCCGACCAAACCAAGCAAAAACAGATCTAAGGCATGTTAAAACTACATCAAAAATCTACTGAGATGGCCCAAAAACAAGCTAGAAACACATGCTCAAACATGAGGCATACAAGACTAAATTGTGTGATTTACACTACAAGTGTATTAACCATGCAAGGGGTGACCAAGCTAAGCAAAAACAGTGACACGCCTCAGCAAAATAACCACAAATACAAGCTAAGACATGGCCAACACACACTTACCAAAGGTGCTCAAACATGAGGCAAATAAAGCATTTATTGAAAACACAAAGGAGAGGGGATAGCCCTCTCCTTCTTAGGACCTTAAAACACCATCCCCACCACTGAAATCTCTCTCGATTTCAGTGGTGAGAAGGCCAATACAAGGTGGTCCCGAAACTCACAAAGATGGCACAAAAATGAGGCCAAACAAGGCCTAAGAGGGGGTAAACAATACCAAACACCAAAGTGATCTTAAACAAAGATCAAAAGCATGCAAAAACACAACTTTTATTAGTTATAAGTTAAGCTCAAAATAGCATGAAAGATAAGCTAAAAGCTTAAGCAAGAAAAGGGGATTTAAGGTTCAAAAACTCACCCTTGATGAACTTCTTCAAAGCTGCAACTCCAGCAAGTTTTTTGAGCTTAAACCAAACCAAAAACTCCAGAAACAACCTCAAGATGCCTCAGCAACAAAAGAGCGGTGCTTGGCTAGGAGGTTGTGTGCACAAGTGAAGGGACAAAGCACTTTAAGGCACAAAATATGGATAGAGAGAGGAATATAGAGAGGGGGATACATGTATGGCTCTTAGCCAAAATCAGAACCTGGAGAAGAGAGGGGAAGCCTCTCTCTTATAGAAAAACACAAGCTAAAGCTTCTTGAAGAAGCTTAGAGCTTGGATAAATCCCTCTATACACGTGTATGGAGGATGCAATCTGTGCACTCCAGCTGACACAGCTGGCATCCACAACACCTGTAGAATATGTAGGAAGGCCGCCGACCAGTTAAAGTGGTTGGCCCGCCACTTTTTCTGGTCGGCTGACCACTTTTCATGAGAAAGTGGTCGGCTAGCCACTTTTTCTGGTTTTCCAAAAAAAAAGTGGTCGACCAGGGAAATTGGTGGTCTCCACACTGAAAGAAAGCCAGTGGTGTGGTGGGAGACCAGTAAATGTGGCTCAAAGATCAAGAAAACCAGTTTCCCGACAAGAAAATCCGCCGGCGGGAAAAAGTGGTCTCCAAGGAGAAAAGGTGGTCTCCACACTGAAAGAAAGCCAGTGGTGTGGTGGGAGACCAGTAAATGTGCCCCAAAGATCAAGAAAACTAGTTTCTCGACAAGAAAACCAGTTTCCCGACAAGAAAATCGGCCGGCGGGGAAAAGTGGTCTCCAAGGAGAAAAGGTGGTCTCCCACCCTTGTACCACCTCTCAAACAAGGAAAACAAGGTTCATGCCAAAAATGAACCAACACGGATGCAAAACGAGAGTTCGGGAGGCAAGGGGCGCGGCCAGGGGCCTCGAAAACTAGCCGTTGAGCACAAAAAGTGGCGTGAGACCACAATAGTGTCCCTCTAGACAGAGGAAACAAGGTGTGTTCCAAAATTCGTGCCAAACGGAGAATGTTACGCAGTCCCGAGCCGAGGCGCACAACTGACGGCTTCGAAAACCGGAAACTAGTCTCCAAACGGGAACCGTGGCCTACGACCATGAAAAGTAGTCTACGACCACTGAGAGATGGTCTACAAGACCTCTCCCTCCCTCCGAGAAGAGAAAACAAGACTTAGTCTGCAGACCGAGTCAAAGCACAAAGGGTCCCGAGGTCCGGAGGTGAGGTTCTCGGCCAAGAACCCCGAAACCTCGAAATGAGCACAACATGCGCGATCACCGAGCGCTCAATCGATGACGTCTGAGTCTTAAGGTCGGCCAAAAATGGGGTGTCTATAGGATGGCACGGGTAACTTCCTTGCATCAAATAAGACCTGTGGGGACATACAAGATGTAATTAGCACGTGTACGTTGGGAGTTGGCGTGAAAAACGCCATAAACTTAGCCGAAAAAGGCCTTTTGGGGCCTGAAATTCAAATCAGCCCCCGAAGCACTCTATGGATGGTACGGGTAGCTTCCTCGTCTCAAATACGACCTGTGGGGACAGACGGGATGTAATTAGCACGCATATGTTGGGAGTTGGCGTGGTAAACGCCATAAACTTAGCCGAAAAATGCCTTTCGGGGCCGGAAATTCAAAACAGCCCCCGAAGCACTCTATGGATGCCACGGGTATCTTTCTCATGTCAAATAGGACATGTGGGGTCAGATGGGACGTAATTAGCATGTGCACGTTGGGGGTTGCCATGACAAATGCAATAAAGCTTATAAATATATATTAAAGCTTATATATTGCAGCTTATAAATATATATGGTATATAAGCATCTCTATATATTTAGTTTCATGAATAAAATATATATATGTGTACACTTTAGACTAAACTTGACTTGGGGCTCATGCATGACTTGGGAAATATCTTTACACTTTACACTTTACACTGAACTTGAATAAACTCTCAACTCAACTGAACCCATCTGAATTGTAACCTACTTGTGACTTTCGATCATGATTGCCAAGATTTTGACAATACCAACACATTTAAGTAGACTTTGTTCTATAAGCCAACGTAAATGTTACACAGCACATACCTTTGCATTGAGTTTCCAAGTGCATTAACTTTTATTCTAATACAATATTGAACACTGTACATAGCTTCCACATTTTCACATATTGTCATTGTGGAGATTTAGATGTTAGATTTTAAGTGTGAGAAACAAATCTTAGAAATGTGAAATTTACAAGTTACTGGGTAATAAATACACTCTTGAAATTGTATGATGCTGCGAAACACATGGACTACATAGACCTCATCTGTTACAGGATCACTGTTGTGGCTGAACAGCAGTCATGTTGAATTGGAATTTTAAATGTTTTGCTCAACAAAAGAATGACTGTGAAGCTGAATAAAAATTCAGAAACTTTTGGAGCTAATAAATGAGACCAGTGTCATAATCTTTTCATGGCAACTGTGAATCTGTGGTGATCATTCAACTTTAACCTTCCTCTCAGGTTTGTATTTTTCTGAAATGGTATGTATGACATACCTTTGTATTGAGTTTCCAAGTGCATTAACTTTTATTCTAATACAATATTGTACACTGTACATAGCTTTCCACATTTTCACATATTGTCATTGTGGAGATTTAGATGTTAGATTTTAAGTGTGAGAAACAAATCTTAGAAATGTGAAATTTACAAGTTACTGGGTAATAAATACACTCTTGAAATTGTATCATGCTGCGAAACACATGGACTACATAGACCTCATCTGTTACAGGATCACTGTTGTGGCTGAACAGCAGTCATGTTGAATTGGAATTTTAAATGTTTTGCTCAACAAAAGAATGACTGTGAAGCTGAATAAAAATTCAGAAACTTTTGGAGCTAATAAATGAGACCAGTGTCATAATCTTTTCATGGCAACTGTGAATCTGTGGTGATCATTCAACTTTAACCTTCCTCTCAGGTTTGTATTTTTCTGAAATGGTATGTATGAGCATATATTGTGGTGGAAACAAAATGATAGGTAATTATTCACTTTTCATGGATTTTAAATTTTTTTTAATTTTTCTTCTTTATGGTTAGACCTTTGCCCTCCCAAGAATCTATTTTAGTGACAGCCTCATGTGGTTCATCTTTTTTTTGTTTATGCTTACATACATGATGCCAGCCCCCTCAAACGTTTGTACATACTTTTTGTTGAAAATTTTTGTTTACAATGGAACTAATGGGTGTCATTTTTGTTGTGTAGATGGCTTTTGGCATTGACATGTGGATCTTTTATTTTTTTGTCTGGAAGAGAATTCACAGTTTTGCAAAGTTGGGAAGTTTTTGGTCGTCCTCTGCTTTTTGTGTGGAAATTGGATGAATCGTACATATAATTTTTGGAACTTGTATTAATTGCTCTGATGGTATATATAGATTACCTTTTGTCGTGGTACATATTGCCATGGTAATTTGTACCATACCAAATGGTCATTACAATGCATAGTATAGTAACAATGTTTTGTGTATAGAGGACATTGTTTTGGTAACATAGTTGGAATGTATGACGTTATTGTTTGAAATTGGAATATATTAGTTGGTATGTATAAAATTTTACATTGTAAGGTGTTCTTTTTTGTTTGATGGTTGTAAGTGAAACATGCATTACGGAATATGTGATAATATATATATTGATTTGTTTGTATACCTATTACAGGTTGCGGTGGATATATATAGGTTTTGAAAAAATTTATTAGAATGAAAAAAACAAAACAAAAATAAAAAATGACGTTTTTGGTGACAAAAAAATTGGTAGCCAAAAAAAGAAATAAATCTTTTGGCGACTAAATATTTAGTAGCTAAAACGAATTGAAAATAGTTTTGGCGACTAATTATTTAGTAGCTAAAAGCTGAAAACACTTTTGGTGATGACATATTTAACCGCCAAAACATAAATTACCACTTTTGGCGACGACATATTTAGTCGCCAAAACATAAATTATATGTCATACGCGACTAAACTGTGTAGTAGCTAAACTAGAATAACCTTTCCGCGACAAAATATTTAGTAGTTAAAAATGACACTATTGGCGACTATTAATTTGATCGCCGTATATAATTGAATTTTGTGGCGAAAAAGATTTAGTAGCTGAAGATTTGAGTTAAATGAATTGATGTACTCTTTGGGCGACTAATATGTTAGTCGCCAATATGAATCATCAGCGACTAAAACACTGTTAGTCGCTAATAGCTGCTTCTTTTGCCTACTGAAAGATTAGTCACCATTCTGTTGGATTTTTGGCGACTAAAAATATTTTGGTCACCAATACCTTCGCCAACGAGGTATCCATGACAAAGCCAGCGACCAAAATTTTTGGTCGGCAAATCATTTCGGCGACTAAAATCAATGCTTTTGGCGACTAAAGCATTAGTCACCAAAAGTGTATTTTTTTGTAGTGTAAGATTCATATTGACTATGAAATTATTTATAAAAAATTAAAAAATTAAAAAAATTATTATGGTCAAAATTGATGTAAACAGTAACATGTTACTCTAGTAATATTGTCTAAAAAAAAGATGATATATTATTTTGTTCTTACTCAATTATGCGCCTCCTCCTTATGTTATGTTTGATTAGAAGATTTAGGAAGAAATTTGAAAAATGAAAAGAAAAAAGGAAGTGAAATGTGAATAAAATATACCTATATTTCACTTAGTTTCATCCGCCTTTTTCCTTTTTTTTTTTTTTTCAAATCCTTTTCTAAATCCCCCAACTAAACATATCATTCAGAAGTTTATAAAGAAAAATAAATTAAGCTATATTTTTCACCAAACAATGGTCTAATAGAAGAATTTTGACTAAATTTCTTAATTTATTATTTTATCACTTTTATTTTAATTTGTTTTGAACTCTTTTATCGATTCTTAACATTAAAATAATGAAAAAAAAATCATTTAATATCTTCTTTTTGATATGTCAAATTTAGCATTGCTAAGATATATCAAATTGATACCTCACTTTTGAAGATTCAGGTGAAGCACAACTAGAAGTCAAAATTGTCAAAATTGTCACTTCAAAATTTACAATTCAAATGGAGGTGCTGTTATGGTGTGTTTGGTTGAGGAATTTGGGAAAGGATTTAGAAAGGGAAAGGGAAAAGGTGTGTGAAACTAGGTGAAATGTAGGTATATTTTATTCACATTTCACCTAACTTTTCCCTTTCTCTTTCCAAATCCCTCCTCAAATCCCTCAACCAAACACAGCGTTAGGGTTTCACTCCTGTTAATGTTGTTTCTTGTATTAATTAGTACACGTAATTTGTGCGTAACTGCACATATTTAAAATTTATTTTAGGGGTGTTTGTTTTGGAGGATTGGGTATGGAATTGGATTATTAATCTGTTATTTATTTCAAAAGTTTTGTTCCGAACTAATACTCCCTCCGCATTATTAGTCCCATATTTGTAGGACTATGCTATCCCATGGGGGTGGGATAGAAACCATGAGACAACTCATCTTATGAAATTAACTAATAAAATTATATTTTTGCCTTCTGGTATTTAATTATGTAATATATTTAATAAAATTCAATAAAATTTAAATATCTCAATTTAAAAATAAAATAAAATAATTTTATTTAATTTTTATTTTTATTTTTTTTATTTATTTAATTTTTTAAAATATTTTTTTATAGATATTTTATTGATGTTTTATGTGAAAATTTTGTTTATATTTTATTTAATTTCATTAGGCATTCAGAAAAAATAAAATAAAATAAATTTTTATTTAATCTAGCTAAAAATAATTAAAATATTAAAGCTATGTTTAATATTGCTATTACTTAGTAAACAATTGAAAAGGATAAAATAGTCATTTGAGTATTTATCTTTCTCCATAATATCCCAAACAAATATTGGATTCACTAAAAATAGTCCAATCTAGACATCTAATCTCACAACTAAACAAACATATGATACAGATCGAGTCCAACCAAATAGTCTAGGGACAATGTATCATAGGACTAATAGTCCGATGGATTACAATCCCTCCTTATCCAGTCTGTTCAAACAAACACACTCTTAGAGATCTGAGTCTAAAATGTTCGAAATGGGTCTCCTTCATACTTTTATCTTTCAAATTTTATGTTTTGAGTTCCATTTTAGGTTCATATTGATAATATAAACTGTTCATCTCGTAATCCTAACAATTTATATGAGTTATGCAAACAAATTAGTTTCATCAGATATTACTAGATTTATGAATAAATTACATCTTGTTTTTTAAATTAGACAGTAATTGTGAATTTAAACATGAACCTTTCATAAAATAAAATAAAAAAATGATTTGTTTATGTAATCATCAATATTCGATGAAGATGATTTTTTTGCGCAGATGGTATTCATTGTGAGATTTATAAGATAAATGACTTAGATTATCATTGTAGACCCAGAATGGAACTCAAAAAATGAAGTATGGAGAAGTATGGAATATAAGAGTATGAGGGGAGCCGTACCCTTGTCGGTATGAGATAGAGGTGCAACTCGGGCGGGTTTGCGTGGATTGAGAGGTTGTCCAAGCTCAATGCAAGTTGTGCTGAGACCTGTCTAGGTTTGAATTGTAATCCGATGTTGTTTGCCCAAGCTCGACCCGAGTTAAATTCATATTGCCTGATTTGCTTGAATTGCACATAAATTTTAGCGTTTTTTTTTTAAAAAAAATTATTTGTGCAACTAAATTATTAATTTATTAAAATTAAACTCTATGTACAATTTTTTTTAGAAAATCATTAATAATATAAAAATGAATAATTTATATAATGCAAGAGAGATGTCGCTATGGTAATCTTTACAATTTACAAGTGAGAATAAAAAAGTAAAATTTTGTGTTGTGTTACTTATGTATATAATATATTCAATATGATTTAATAATTTAATTTACTTTAAAATCATATAATGACTAATAATTTATATATATATTTAATATTTTTATATATCTATTATATATAAAAATCAAGTTTTGAGTTGCTCAAGTTATTTGATATCTTTACTCAAATTCATCCAAATTTAAATCAAACTTTTCAATTTTTACTAAAACTCATATCAAATTCAAAAATATATTACTCAAATTCTAAAAAAATTCGAACTAACGGTGTTTTTTCTTCTTCTTCGCATTACCTTAGCTTTACTTTGACAGCAACGCAACATCCCACCATTAAACTTTTAAAAAAAAAATTTATTTTATATATTTTAATTCATTTATTTAACTTGGAAATTGCATGCATGAGTGAGTAGGAGGGTAACAAGACAAAACTGTTTTGGTTGTATAAAAAGACAAGTTGGGCAGCAAAAGCGAAGGTTCGTTAAATTAATAAATGCGATCAGTGAATCGTCGGCATCCACATATCGTACCCCATTTACCACAAAAAGTCCCACTTGTTTAGCTGCCATCTCTCTACTGTCTTCTTCCTTGTGTTTTGCTTTGCATTTCCATACAAAACCTCTTTATATATAATAAATTCCACTTTACTTTAATAGTGGCTTTTATCTATATGCAAATTGTAGATTCGACTGTGTTGTTTGGGTCGTATATGTATTATGATTTGAATTGTTTATTTTATCAAGTATTTTATGTATTTTATTCGTAAAAAAATTAGATCGATTTAATAGTTATAATTTAATCAATTTATTGTATTTTTTTTTTGTGACAAACACGATAAATTGAATAAGTTATAATTATTGAATTGATTTAATTTTTTTTTTTGTGTGAATGAAATACACGAAATGTTAGACAAAAATAAACGGTTTGAATAATTGAAGTGAGACCCATATTAGATCAAACGGGCCCAAGCAATGTTCTCTTATCCAGATTACGAACAGGAGGGAATCCTCCTCCTAAAGTAATTATGTAACTTCCTTATGATTTATGAAATACATTAATTGTTAGATATTTTATTAAAATTAACAGCAAATATTAAATATGTACCAAAATATAAAAGGATTATATGTTCATTTTTTTAATATTATGATATAAATTACATACAGAATAAAGCACAGAAAGTTAAAATATACACTATCTTAAAAAAATGATAAAAATAATTGTGATTTGGACAATAATATGACTTATATACCATGGTAATTGGTCTTTTTCTTTAAGAAAAGTCTAGATACCAGAATTAGGATTTTAGAATTTATAATAGATGTGTGGTAGAGATTAAATTGATGAAGTGTGGGGTTTACAATTTAAATTAATTTGAATCATTAATTGTTATTTTTGAGTAAATTCTGCGTAGATAATTCTTAATTTGTAATAGAGTTATGCTAGGACTCCAAATATTCTACCAAATATTAGTGTGAGACCCAGACACAAGTGGATTTGTGTGAGTCTCACCCCACGTGAAAGGTTTGGTAAAATATTTGGGGTACATAGTATTTTTCTTTGTAATATTGTTATTTTGTTAAGTTTTTAATGATTCTAACGGATACACTTCAATTTATATACTACAAGAGAATTAATAGGATTATTTTCAAATGATAAAAAAAGTATTGGTATTTAAGCCAAATCACAAGCATATAAAATAAAGAAAACGATCGTGCTACGTAGCTCGAAAACGGGGAGCCCGAATGGCTCAATTTTTTTTTTTTTGGCAGAAGAAGAACGAAGACCAGGAAGAAGAAGGAAGAAAGGAGGAGGACTGGAGGGGGCATAATATTCGGGGGAGGAGGAGGCGGAGGCGGGGCGACGGCGGTCGGAGGCTGCGGCGGGGCTGGGCTGGGCGACGATCGGCGGATCGGCGGCTGGGCGGGGCGACGATCGTCTTCTCTCTCTCTCTCTCTCTCCCCCTCTGCTTCTCTCTTTCTCTCCATCTCTCTCTGCTTTTCTCTTTCTCTTCCTCTCCCTCTGCTTCTCTCTTCCCCTCTGCTTCGAAATCGAGCCATTCGGGGCAAATGTTTCGAGCTACGAAATATTTTCCAAAATAAAAACACAATCAAACTTGCTTTTTGTAAAACGGAAAATGCGTGGTAGCTCGAAAGTACAGTGGCTCGAACGGCTCGACAGCCCAAAACGACGTCGTTTTGGAGTGTTACTTATGTATATAATATATTCAATATGATTTAATAATTTAAATTACTTTAAAATCATATAATGACTAATAATTTATATATATATTTAATATTTTTATATATCTATTATATATAAAAATCAAGTTTTGAGTTGCTCAAGTTATTTGATATCTTTACTCAAATTCATCCAAATTTAAATCAAACTTTTCAATTTTTACTAAAACTCATATCAAATTCAAAAATATATTACTCAAATTCTAAAAAAATTCGAACTAACGGTGTTTTTTCTTCTTCTTCGCATTACCTTAGCTTTACTTTGACAGCAACGCAACATCCCACCATTAAACTTTTAAAAAAAAAAATTTATTTTATATATTTTAATTCATTTATTAAACTTGGAAATTGCATGCATGAGTGAATATGAGGGTAACAAGACAAAACTGTTTGGGTTGTATAAAAAGACAAGTTGGGCAGCAAAAGCGAAGGTTCGTTAAATTAATAAATGTGATCAGTGAATCGTCGGCATCCAAATATCGTACCCCATGCACCACAAAAAGTCCCACTTGTTTAGCTGCCATCTGTCTACTGTCTTCTTCCTTGTGTTTTGCTTTGCATTTCCATACAAAACCTCTTTATATATAATAAGTTCCACTTTACTTATAGTGACTTTTATCTATATGCAAATTGTAGATTCGACTGTGTTGTTTGGGTCGTACATGTATTATGATTTGAATTGTTTATTTTATCAAGTATTTTATGCATTTTATTCGTAAAAAAATTAGATCGATTTAATAATTATAATTTAATCAATTTATCGTGTTTATTTTTTTTTTGGTGACAAACACGATAAATTGAATAAGTTATAATTATTGAATCGATTTAATTTTTTTTTCTGTAAATGAGATACACGAAGTGCTAGACAAAAATAAACGGTTTGAATAATTGAAATGAGACCCATATTAGATCAAACGGGCCCAAACAATGTTCTCTTATCCAGATTACGAACAGGAGGGAATCCTCCTCCTAAAGTAATTATGTAACTTCCTTATGATTTATAGATTGAAATACATTAATTGTTAGATATTTTATTAAATTAACAGCAAATATTAAATATGTACCAAAATATAAAAGGATTATATGTTCATTTTTTTAATATTATGATATAAATTACATACAGAATAAAGCACAGAAAGTTAAAATATACACTATCTTAAAAAAATGATAAAAATAATTGTGATTTGGACAATAATATGACTTATATACCATGGTAATTGGTCTTTTTCTTTAAGAAAAGTCTAGATACCAGAATTAGGATTTTAGAATTTATAGTAGATGTGTGGTGGAGATTAAATTGATGAAGTGTGGGGTTTACAATTTAAATTAATTTGAATCATTAATTGTTATTTTTGAGTAAATTCTGCGTAGATAATTCTTAATTTGTAATAGAGTTATGCTAGGACTCCAAATATTCTATCAAATATTCTCACATGAGTGTGAGACCCAGACACATGTGAATTTGTGTGAGTCCCACCCCACGTGAACGGTTTGGTAAAATATTTGGGGTACATAGTATTTTTCTTTGTAATATTGTTATTTTGTTTAAGTTTTTAATGATTCTAACGGATACACTTCAATTTATATACTACAAGAGAATTATAGGATTATTTACAAATGATAAAAAAAAGTATTGGTATTTAAGCCAAATCACAAGCATATAAAATAAAGAAAAATTTGCAAATAAGTGACAACTTCACAAAATATTTACATATTCATAAATTTTTTTATAACTTTAATTACTAAAGTTGATAAAATTTACCATTAATTTAAAATTACTTTTAAAAATATACATTGATTTGCAATTTTTCCTCAAATAAAATATATCCTAGAACATATACAAATGTATTTGTACATGAAACCAAGAGAGAGTACAAAAAGCACGCGCACATTAGTTTTTGACTGAAAAGATTTTGCTAAAGTAGGCACAATGCACAACGCATTTTGCTTTTACTGTCGGTTCGGATAGCAAAAAGAAACTACACATGAATCGGGTGTATCAACGCCCGCTGCGTGCGTTAGATGTTGTCCATCTCCTCAAAAGAGAATACAACTAATTTGTTGAAGGGTTGACCTCACGCAAGTTAAATTTGAAAAATTTGTTTGAATCTTAGGTCTACGTATTTTGTTTTAATAATTTACATAGTTTATTTTATAAAAAAAAAATTATATTTTTTTTATGAAAAAATTAAGTTAATTTAATAATTATAATATTTTTATTTTATCATATTTGTCTTAAAAAAATAAACGAGAAGTGTGTTTTTAAAAATATACTCTTTTTAAATTTTTTTTTATAGATACCAACATAATAAAATAAAAACGTTACGATTGTCATATCAACTTAATTTTTGTATGAATAATATATAAATAAAATCTTATAAAATGAATAGTACAAATCATTAGAATGGAAAATGCTCAAACTTGATCGATATGCATAATTATAATAAGGGGTGTTTTGAAAAATTAGTTAAAATCTAATTTTTTTTGTTTTTTGATTTTTTTGTCTTTTAATAAGTAAAGAATATGAAAAGTGATGTGACCAAAAATGCGTCAGCTTCCCAAATGAGCCATAAATGATAAATTAGCCAATGTTGATTTTCTATCCCCAAAAAAAAAAAAAAAAAGCATCTACACTCTTATGTAAACTGGTTTTTTTCAATTGAACAGTATGGTTGGATCCACTTCGGATAATTACTCAATTGATAACAAAAAAATGACAGTTAGGTATTAGGGTGAGTCAAGTAAGATCACATTTCGGTATTGGGGTGAGTTAAGTTTCAAGTTCGTCCATAAAAAGGCATTGACCTGTATTTTAATATAATTATTGACAGTTAGACCAATTTACAAACAATAATCCATGAGGTGTTGGTAAACATATAAAGCCTAAACTTTTTCAACATTAAAAACTTGTAATAAATTTTTTTATTTAGAAAAAAATAAAGAAATTTCAGTTCAATGGGTATTTTGAAAAATAATTGCAAATAAATAGTAAATTTTATAGATATTGATAATTGAAATCATAAATTTTTTATGAATATGTAATAATTTTATAAAATAACCATTGAAGTGTAACTTTTTTCAAAAAAAAGGCACAATGCACTACACTTACTATTTTATATTCTAAAAATACTTTTAAAAAAAAGAGACAAAATTTTTAAAAATTCACTAAAAGAAGGTAATTATAAATATACACTATGAGATTTGCTTAAAATATGATGTGTTTTTTGTGGTTCTGAAAATTATAAAAATTCTATTGTCATAATTTTTTATTTAATGAAATAAACAAAAATAAAAATAAAATTCATAACTACTATTCTATATAACAATAAAATTATCAGAATTGTTAATTGAAATATATTTTTGATATTATGAAAAACTGTTAATTGATTTAATAATAAAAGGAGAAATTACCATTAGCTAATCATTAAAAATTATTACATATTAAAATTATTACATATTAGTAAAAAAAAAATTAAAATTAAAATTATTAATATTTATCACTTTTTATAATTACTTGTTCAACTCACCACTTGTAGGTTATTTCCCTATAATAAAAGGGGTTATTTGTTATGTGATTAGAAAATTTAAATGCACGAGATGTAATTTTCATTTAAATTTTCTAAACTATACAAAGGATAATTTGTATTTTAAACAAATATCAGATTGTATATTTATAATTTACTGTGTTTGGTTTTAATTTTCTGAATTCAGTTTTATGAAAATTGAATTTTTTGTCTTTCATATTTTATTTTTTGTTTTTAGTGAATATTTTTAAAATTTTAAACATATATATATATATATTTCTTTTTTAGATGTACCTTACTTAAATGTATTTAAATAGTAAAATATTTGTGAAAAAATATTTAAAAAATTTAACAAATACACAAAAATATGAAAAATGTTCTAAATTTTCGTATTGTTTTTGTATTTTTGGTATTTAGTGATTTTTTAAAGATTTGTTCACAAATAATACTTTTTAAGTGTATTTATGTTAAGTATGTCTAACAATTAAAAAAATTCCTTAAAATACTAAAAAAATTTAATGAAAATAAAAAAATACAAAATATGAAAAAATTGAATTTTCTAAAAATTGAATTTTAAAAACTGAAATCAAACGGAATAAATAATTGCCAAACCAAAGTATCACATGTAGAGGAAGGTCATGAATGTAAAGGAAAATAATAGCAGGGGCATGCATCTGCAAAATGAAAAGATAGAAGGGCATAATCCTAAAGAATCTGAAATTATATTCCCTCAATCAGCAACCACTGAGAGAAGGTCATGAATGTGAAGGAAAATAATAGCAGGATGTATCTGCAAAACGAAAAGATAGAAGGGCATAATCCTAAAGAATCTGAAATTATATTCCCTTAATCAGCAACCACTGAGAGAAAAAGTGAAGCAGAGAGTGTTGCAGAGAACAGAGTAATACCCATAATAAATTTCACAACCTCCTAGCAAACCCACCACCACCACCCATTTCCCCCAATTTCACACTCCAACCCTAGAAATAAAAAACCCCCCAAAAGAAGAATCACTAAATGGGTTCAATCCAAAAACCCTAGAAACTCCAAAGCAAAACAGACAAATCACAAAGAGTTTCAGCTCAAACCCAGATCGAGAATGGCCTCAATTTCAACTTCCAGGTACTTCGCAGCCCTTTCTCTACTCATTCTCTTTTTCAAAACCGTATCTTCAGACTCCAATTCGACCTTTGATTTCAAAAATTTCGCTGAAAATTCCAAGTTTGAGCTCCAACTTGCTCTGTATGGCGATGCCAAGGTCGTCAATGGCGGTTCGTTCGTACAAATTACTGGGTCGTCCTCGTCGAGCTTGAGTGCTGGGCGAGTCTTTTACAGGAAACCCATCAAGCTTGTTGATGGAAACCCTAGAGAAATTGTGTCCTTTTCGACTTATTTCTCGTTTTCAATTTCGCCTGAAAGTGGGGATGGTTTAGCTTTTGATATGGTTCCAATTGGGTTTCCTTTGAATGTCTTTGATAATGGTTCATTTGGGTTGTTGGATGATCAAAAATTTAGGACTCTTGTTGTTGAATTTGATACATTGATGGATAACAAGTATGGTGATTTGAATGCCAATCATGTTGGGATTGATATTGACGGTCTTGTTTCACTTAAAGTGAGCAATGTTTCTTCTATCAATTTGGTGCTGAATAGTGGTGAGAAATTGCAAAGTTGGATAGATTACGAAGCGGGCTCAAAGCGATTAGAAGTTAGGTTGAGTAAACTAGGCGAATTTAGGCCGGTTGTCCCATTGATTTCATTCCCAATTGACTTGTCATTGATGTGGAAAGAGCAAGAGGTGTTTGTGGGGTTAAGCTCATCGAATGTGAATTCGTCGCAAACTTGCAATGTGTATTCATGGAGTTTTAGGCTAAGGCAAGTTCCGCATTGGATGCATTCGCAACCTGTGGATCCTATGGCTTTCAACAACAAAACAAGAACTCTAACTGTCTGTAAGAGACGCTATTGTCTTTCAAAAATCCTTGCTGCACTGATATTTGTCATTGCTTGTGGAGCCCTAGGGGCATTCGTTGTGTTGTTTGTTTGGACCTTACTTGTCAATAGGCGGCCAGTGGTGCCAGAAGAGTGTACTGCACAGCCTGTGGGATTTGAATATGAAAAGTTCAAAGTAGTTGCGGATAAAGCCATCGAAGATGGTAAGAAGTAGGTGTGTGACCTAGGGTTTAGTTTGATGTTTTGCCGATGTAAATTTATTTTCTTTTGGTACTTGTTTGTTTAGTGTTTGTTTTGTTGCTGTAATTTGATGATCAATCATCTAAATGTAGTTCTGTTAAATACTATTTCCTAATGTTATGATCATTGAGATACAGCTTCAAATTGAGGATATGAAAACTCTCTTTGATAAATAATGGGTATATGGAATGTTGTCTTGCTAGATTTTTTTGAGCAGCTTCATGTACATATTCTTTGATAGCTAGTCCTCCAAGTATTTAAATATAATATTTTGATCAGTTTTTAAATTTTGAAAAATCATCCGAAAACCGAAATTTAGTGCAGTTAGCATATGAAATACTTATGCAGAACCAGGAGTCATCATATAAGCAGGAATCCCCTAATTCCAACTGCCTCAATGCTCATTTTTGTCATAATCTTTTTCCTTGTATTTTATTTTCTTTTTGGTTTGGAGTATATTTTGTGTGCTTACTGGAATTTCTCTGTGATTTTGGTAAAATCCTAAAATCTGTGTTACTCTGATTTGTAATATGATAAAGAGGAAGAAGTTACAAGTGCATGTGGTGGTGGGGCAGCAGCGACAGTGGGATTATGGAGGAGGTGGTGGTGGGGTGCTGGATGTGGTGGTTGAGGAGCTGTGTTGGTGGCAGTGGTGGTGGGGTGGTGGTGTAGTTGTGGTGCTGGGATGATAGAGGAGGTGGCGGTGGAGCTGTGTTGGTAGCGGAGCAGTGGCAGCTGTGGTGGGGGTGGCAGCTGGATGGTGGAGGTGGTTTGTTATTAGTTTGCAGACAGATGTGAAATTCTTTTTTGTTAACAAAAAAAAAAATTTGTTTTACATCAAAACAAAGGGAGTGTTAATACTATGTGGCCAGAGTTTGCGATAAAGACAGTACTGATTGACTGGGCTATTGCAGCTGTGGATGGTATCATGGGGAATTAAATTGTCGAAAACATTGAAAGCAATCTCTTCGGCTTCATCCTTGTGATCAGCTTTAAGTATGTTGTTGACTAGTAGTTTGATTTTGCTTCTTTGAGGTCCAGTTCTTGGTTGCATTCGTCCCCTTGTAGAGTAATTGTCAATGCAATAAATGTGGCAAAGCCAACAATTAGTCGTCAAAAAATAATTTTATATGTCCAAATTAATGTACTAATTGTTAATAATTATATTAACAGTTGATGTGATATAATTTTAGAAGTTTTGATTTTTTGTAATTTGTGTAATAGGTGAGGTCGGTAATAATGACAAGACATTAGTTGGTACACTAGTGTGTATATTAATTGGTATATGTAGTATTACCGGTCATCAAAACCAAAGTTTCCATAGCTGCTTGGAGATTAACCGGTGGTGGTGGTTGTTTTTTAACACATTTCTAATTAAAGTGCTTGAATTTTCCTTTCACATGCTGCAGAACCCTAATCCTTTCCCCTACTGTCGTTGGTGTGTTTAGATTCCCTTGGTCTTTTTCTTGCTCTTCTCTGGATCATCTCCATGTTCTTGGCTAGGTCGGGGAGATGACTGAGACATATTCGGCTTTCGTTTTCTCCTGTAACACTAGGATGACTTGATAATATTCATTAACCAACCATACCATCCCTCTCCATGGAATTTGGGAGGACTCAGAAAAAAAATTAAAAAACAAAAAATTACTGGTTTGCGCCTTTGTAAACCTATAGCTTTTTCTAAAAAGTGCCCAAGTTTTCAATAAATTCCAAAATTTTAATGTACGTGTATATTCAAATTGAGTAAGATTACACTTGTATATACTTTTTCACCACATTTCTTAACACTTACTTACAATGGAAGTGTACCTCATATCATGTGATGATGCAGGTCCACTTTCATTGTGAGTAAGCGATAAAAAATATTATTAAAAAAAAAGTGTGGCTGTAACAAGACTCTTCAAATTTATTTTGAATGTAATGTGAGTTATATTTTCAATAAATTTAATTTATACAATTTTAAATTATGGATACTTTTTAAATGAAAATTTTGAATACATAACATTTTTTTTTAGCTGGTTCGAATACATAATATCACTTTACTGTATCAAATTCCAAATGAGATACGAGGCCACGTCTGCGCAGGAAATTAGTGTTGCAAAGCCACCTCAACTCTAATCTAATCTAATCTAATTGTATCAAGCTTTAACTAGCTCTACTTTCACCTTCACCAATGTTGGTGTCAGATGAACTAACCAATCAGCACCACGAAGGTATTCAGTTCAAAAAAAAAAAAAAAAAATCTCAACAATTTTAAGTCATATTTGGGGTTGGTTAGGGAAGTGGGTTGGCTTTTTGACTTTTTTGACTATTTTAGCCTGGGCTAAAAAACTTGGTTTGGGAAGGACTTTTTGATTTTTTAACTTTTTTGTGAGAGAAGATTGTAATGATTATAGGTTGGATGTGATGTTTAAAATAGTCTATTTTGCCTTTTGTAACTAAAATAGCCAAAAAAAACCCACAAAATCACTTCCCAAACGGTGCCTAGTTTCATAGGTGGCATCAGATTAGAAACCGGTTAACTCCATATAAATCACAGTTGGTTGGAAAAAATAATGGGGGATTAAGGGCGTGTTTGATTGGACGGATTGGATAAAGGGGATTAGAATTCATTGGATTTGAATCTTAGGACTGTGAATCCCTCGGAAAAGACTATTTTTAGTGAATTCAATATTTAGTTGGACGGACTGGATAGGATAAATGAACAAAAGACTATTTTACCATTTTTTAATTATTTATTAAGTAATAGTAATATTAAACATATCTTAATATTTTAATTATTTTTAGCTACATTAAATAAAAAATTTATTTATTTTATTTCTTACACGATTAAATAAATTTATTTTTTTTAAATAAAATAAATAAAATATCAATAATAATGAAATAATGAAATTAAATAAAATATGTTATTTTTTAATTAAAATTTTAAATAAATTTATTTTAAAAAATAATAATAATGAAATAATGAAATTAAATAAAACGTCTATTAAAATTTAAATAATGAAATTAAATAAAATATAAACAAGATTTTAAAATAAAACATCAATAAAAATATCTATAAAAAATTATTTTAAAAAATTAAATAAATAAAACATCAATAAAAAGTTACAAAATAGTCATTTCACCGCTTAATCCCAACAGTAAATAATGTCATGGAAACAATCCCACACCCCCCCTAGGATACAATAGTCTCTCATATGAGGGATATGAAGTCCGGTCGGACTCCATGTCTAGCGAACTGGAAAAAAAAAAACAAACGTCGAATTGGATGCTTCCAATGGATTACAATCTGCATAGTAAATAGTCCCTCCCTTTATCCCTCCAATCAAACACACCCTAAGAGTCGTATGGGATTGTTAAGGCCCACTTTTAAAACGGCTGGATTGGAGTAGGATTGTTGTAGGTTTTATTCATAACATGTTTGGTATTATTTGGGACGGTCGGCTTCACAGTCTAGGTGATTTAGTAATCCTTCTCAGTAAGAGAGATTAGCTTGGCTGGAAAACAAGTGAGATTAAGAAAATAATGAGTAATTTCAGTCTATCTGATCGTCTGTCCGGACGTCCGGTACAGTGCAATTTTTTTTCTAACAAACATTGCCGGACAAACACACTTTTAATATTTATTTTAAAAGTGCACTTTTTATTTTAACAATTCCAAGTGCACCTTTTATTTTAATTTTTTTAATATAAAAATCATTTTTTAATTTATTTTATTTAAAAATAATTTAACAATCCCATCATTAATCATCTTCCGCACTATTATCCAAACAAATACACTTTTACTTAATCCTCTTATTAACAATCCCCACATTAACAATCTTTTCACTAGCCATCCCTCATTAACAATCCGCTTAAATCTAATTCGCTAAACAAACATGGTTGAAGAGTGCTGTTATTAGCACTCCATCAATTATTTTGAACCTCTAATTTTTTAATTTTTTTATTACAATAATAATCTCAAATAAAATTACTAAAAAAGATATCAATAATTTTGGAATATTTCATCTCACAATTAAGCCCACAAATCCATTACATCATGAGTTAGGATTTATGAGAACACCCACCTTCATCACCATCTATCCATCTTCCCCAAATCCTACCTTTAAAACCTACCTACCCTCAAAACCTTAAAAACTCTTTTCGACAATATTCCAGCAATAACGTTAGCAACCATTTGATTACCTACATTTCTTTGGTAATGACAATGAGTAAAAGTTTTTCCAACAAGCACAACTCCATGAGACAATAAGTGTACAACAATAAAAGCTCAGAGAATGTTCATAACTTTGATGAAATTCTTAATTTAAAAGAGATTGGCCTTGCAAGGGTAAGTTCCTTGAAAAAAATGACAAAAATAATAAAAATTGTTCGTCAGTTTTTTGAAACTAAACTCCCGAAATATGACCAAAATTCGAGAATACAAGCCCGAATATTATTCATTTGTTCGGAAACAGGTAATCGAACATTTCTTATTTATTCAGGAATAGTTAACCAAAACTCGTAGAGATTGCAGAATCCACAAAAGGAGAATTTTGAATTAATAACAAAAAACCCTACATTTATTTTCGTAGGTCATGAACAAGTATGTGAAAATAAAGTAGTAATCACCTTCGTAAATTTTGTTAGGGTTATTGAGAGAGGCCTTTGAGGTATGAGAGTGTGCATTCAATTGAATGAGTGTAATATTTTCACAAGGATAATTTTGATATTATTTGGAAGGAGAAAATAAATTTTAAGAGTTTTAGAATTTATAAGTAGGGTCCAAAGAAATGAGGGTACCAAATAATTAATGGAGTATTAATAGCAACACTCATTGTTAATCTTCACATGAAAGGGCTGGAATTAACAATCAATTCCATCAGATTGGAGATGAAAATATCATTCTATTCTTACTTTGCAAAAATAACAAAGTAGCTTTTTATATAATGACTTTTACATAGTTTTACAAAACTAAGTAATACTACCAAACTATACCCAAAGAAACACAATTCATCTCCCATCCTAATCTAATACCAGCAGACCAGTAATCCCATCAATCAATCCTTACCCAATCCCAACCGTCCATGGAGTGAATGTATGGCTCCCGAGAGCACACCAGTCTCAAAACCATAAAACTCCAAAAAGAGTCGGTTAATTAATGTTGTGCGCAGGCATGAATTCCTCTTTTCAATTATGAATGTCTCTTGTTTCTTATAAATTCGTCAAATGACCAATAGATATAAATAGTAATATAATCACTGGTATCCCCATAAAATAAAAAAAATTACTAATAACATCTACATAAGACATTTTGAAATGAGAGTGATTGGTCCCAATGTGAATCAATGTGAATTACCTACCAATGCACGTGAAGCTCTGGATCATTATCACTGTGGGACCAATGCAATGTTGAAGTCTCACAATAACCTCTACCGTACACCACTTTTGACTTCTGCAAAGCTCTATCTGCTCAGCCTTTTCTCCCATTTTGAAATAAGTGAATATCAACACTTCTATTTGGAATGTAATCCATTCACAGTTAAATCATGTAGTAGTCTGTTTCGCTGTCGGTGTTGAGTCTTCAACCTCAGTCTCGGGTAGTAAGCTGAATCTTAGAATCTTATGGAGTCGAGCAATCGGCTTGACTTCCTTGGATGGAGCTTGCTTTGGGTCTATTATGAATTTGCCTGAGAAAAGGTTTGCTTCAGATGGTCCTGTCTCTTCATGAACCACCGGGGCAGCTTCTGCAAAAAAATGAACTTGGTCTAGCTGTGATACAATTTTCATTAAAGCTCCCATCAAACCATCAAATACACGTGACTGAGAATCTGAACTTAAACGGCTATATTTTTTTTAGTCAAATGAAGTTGACTTATTTCCTAAAACACAGAACACATTCAGAGAGATGAGGGTTCAAAATTTTTACAGAAGAGCTGAATTTTCCCTGAAATAAAATTTAGTTCCTCTTGTTGCCGAGTCGTTGGACTTTCTCATCTCTCCTCAATTCCTTGGATTGAAAAACCTTTTTCATAACACCCCCCCCCTATTATATTCCCAATGCAACATTTTATTTTTCTCTCACAGCGCAATGCCTTTCTCTTTATCTCCATTAACCCTAATACATGAAAATTACATGTGCACACTGCACACTGCACACATATAGTATATGATATAAATGCGTATATAAACCATATCTGTGGTAAGTTCATGATTATTGATGTGCTTTTCTTACTCTCAAATTTTGTGGGATTTTCACAACTAGCGATTGATGTATGTAAACCATCAGAAAATCATTCAATCTATTTCTGGAAGAGCTATTGTAGCATCTAGCTTTTTTTCATTCAATCTATTTTTTTTCTTCTAAACTTTAATCATGACGAGTTTTGTCCACAGCTTTCTAAATCTAGTGCCTTACAAATTTGATGGAGCCCAGTTTTCAGTTGTCATTCTTTCATCTTTCGTGATAGTGTTACAAAATGTTTTATGCTTTTTGGGAGTAGTTAGGTACTGGTTTGGGATCCCACCGATTTGGTTGAGCAAAAGGCACACATGAGTAACTGATGAAGCAATGTATTCCATCGTAGGCAGTGTTTAGATGTGAGAGAAAAAGAAAAGAAATGGAAAGAGATAGTATGTCGAAGAAGAAAAAAATCCAGAACAATATGTTTTATTTGTGCATATTTGCATGGATGGAGGACTAGGCTCATAACATCTTCATCAAGGGAGGAGTTGGAGTAATGGACTGTGTAATTGAGTTGTAGATGGAAATTTTAGTTTATTTAATGATGTGAATTTGCTATTAGTGCTACCTTTGGAAAATAAAAGTTGCCACTTGATGGAAAACTGCAATTTATGCATGTGAATATAAGCATGGCTCAAAGGATCTTGGCTACGATTCTACAACAAAAATGCAAACAGGTTTGAAGAAGTCCAATTCATGGTATCTCAGTTGTTATGGTCGCTCATTTGTTGTGCTCAAGCCAAAATACTTTTCTCTTCTATATACTCAAAAGTGCAATATCCGGTGATTGACATTGTTTTGCATTGATATTAGTACATATATACTCCACCAGACCCTACACTAGTTTAATTTGTTGAAAAAGACAATCTCAACAAAGAAAAACAATTTGGGATTAGAAGAAATTTAAGGTGTTATCCCTATGGTTAAACAGATATATATATATATATATATTGTAAGCCTCCTACATTAGTATAAAGTGCTGGCAAAGTGGGAAAAGAATGCAACTCACCCCCCTCAGTGAAAACAAAGCATGTTCCAATTGTTTCTTCATATTCTCCAATCTGTGAGATCAAAGAGTAGTAAATCATAATACTTAAAAGTCACAAAGAAAGTAAAAGGAAAATGAAAAAAGCATCAAACTGAACTGAACATTAAACCATTGAACTATTTCTAGTTGAAGTCATTGCAGTTATTCAACAAATTTCCTAGTTTTGTTTATTTTTTGCCTCTTGCTGAAATTCACTGTTGTGGTCTATGCAGACTTAAAGGTCCAGGTACCCATATTTTGTTACCTAGGTCATAGAATTATTTGTTTATTTTTTGATATGTAATTGTAAGTTAAATTTAAATTTTATTAACCCCAAATTTACCCCACTCATCAGTCGTCAATCAACAAAAGATTAAGAAGTCATCACGCATTCATCAGACAGATGTCACTGGTGATCTAATGAAAATATCTTGACCATCCCTTTATTACAATAAACAATAAAGAAAAGGTGAAATGATAGTCCACCTAATTAGATAATGATATCCAATTTGGTGGATAGTCTGAATAATGAGATATCTTAAGTAGAAATACAAGAACGTCAAGACTATATCTATCTCTAGTGCATACGAAATACACAATGATTTAATGTATGAAAAAGCATCTCAAAGAAAAACAATAACGTTAACAAATCATTATTAAATGCCTCATAATTTGAGGTAGGTCATTTATCTTCCCATATTAGTATAAGTAATTAATCAAGAAATTGAAATTGTTCCCATATTAGCACAAGGATTCAAGGCATTAATTTAATGAATTTGTTCATGAAATTGAAATTAGAATAACTTGCTTCAAAAGTAAAGAGAATAAAAATAAACTCATATAACAGCCACCATAGATAGAGATGTGAGTCAAATGTAATCCATGAACCGATGCAGTGAAACTAGACGTCTGTTTAATTGAAAATGTAACATCGGGAAAAGGAAAATCCAAAATGTAGTCTAGCTGGCATGTATCCACAATATATATAGATGAAAATTTAAAACTTGTAGCATTTCCCTCAGAACAAAACCTTTTCAAGCCTTTGACTCACCAGCTTTAATTTGTTGTCGATAACCAAAATTGGGTTAATCGTGTCCAGACCCTGCATTTTTTTGAGGCAACAATAACAATGAAATTACAAACAAACGATAAAATGATAAAATTCCCATACAGAACATAAACAGGACAATCAACAGAAGTGCATTAACAGATGATCTTTAAATACACATTCTCAAATCACTAAAAATGTATGCTTTTATACATAAAAATCAATTCTCCTGCAGATAATGCAAAATCTGCAACCAATTAGAAGCACCACAAAACTGAAATCCACCTATAAATCACTGCTCTAGAAGAAAAAGAACGGACTATTAAACCATGGAATGCATATCATTTTTGTCAACTAAAAATAATGGAATTATTCAAAGGATTATTACACCATCAAGGGTTAGTATACCTTGTTTCAGGCAATTTTTTAGCCAGAAAGATATCGTCAACATGGTTAATCTAATGAGAGGTCCAAAATTGCATCTTTCCCAAATAATAGCCATGGTCCTTCAATATAGAAACTTGTAATACAACACAAACAAAAAACTTGCACATTAAAGTTTCTTTTATTCCCAAGTTGGAAAGTTTACAGAAAATAAAGAATTCCAAATATCAAATCCTCAGTAGGAGTATCGTGGCTAATAAGACTTGAATTTAGATGAATGATAATTAAATGAAAGATGAAAGTCATCCTTTGTAACAATTGGGGTTATTTAAATCATAAAAACAAAAGCAATAGTATCAAGTAAATGTTTTTTTAAATATATAGTATGTCTAAAATAAAACCTAGAAATAGATTGTTGCAGGTCTGCAAACATACAGATAGAACATATGGTGCATTTGGTGGAATGTCAACTTGCCCAGAAACCCCATCCAAATCAAGCAATACATATTCTTCTTCATCCTCAACCTGATCACAGGATGATGAAATAGTTGCCATAACCTGTATAGATTAAAAGGAATTACCAAAAAAAAGATATATTTCTAAAGAAAAGAATGAGAACTGACAAGCAAAATTTTGGGTTCATGAGTCAAAAGTAACATGGCAGCTTAGCAATAAAAAGAAATAACATAAACAGCTTCCAAGCACCATCAATCATATCTCTAGCAAATACTGTGTAGCATATATTAGGCACTAAAACATTTTGCACAACAATTACAATTTCTTAAACTAGAAGTTCGAAAAATCTGTGTATTACATTACATTGTAAGTTGTAACTGCTTTCTCAGCTTCCAATGAAGCCTATTTAAATGAGTGAATTACAACACAAAGTTAAACAAACTGCTCCTAATGTTAACAACTACAACCTTCTTATTAGTATCTAGTAGACGGCTTAACCCTGAAATTCATCACCAGGAGTGATGCTTTTCGTTATAGTACTTCTTAATCTTTGGCAATTTGGCAAAACCCTTTTAGCCAGTCAACATAAGAAGCACGCTGACATAAATCATTGGCACCCCATATATCAGAAATCCAGAGAAGTGACCTGACATAAACCCTATGGAACCATAGAATATGTTTCATTTCAATTCATCCCAAAACCAAGTATACAATTTGGAACAGACATAAAACAGAAGGTGAAAGAGGGTAAAACAGTAAAGACTCTGCTCTCATGAGCAATTTATAATTAGAATGGTGTTCAATCAAGTACCTCATTTAACAGTGTTTATGTAATGTGTTTCACATTGAGGCTTCTTTTGTTTTTCAATGTATACTTTGAAAAATATTTTCATGTAAAACCTTTTACAGTAAGAAACTTCAAAAAAAAAAAAAAAAAATCAAAATTGGCATGAAAAATATACTTTCAGCAAAAAATTATTAAAAGGGGGGCGTAAATTTGGGAAAACTTAAATCTCTGTCCGAAAATTTAGAGTTTCATCAGTTCCCAATAGGCGGAGATCTGCCCATTTATTTGTATAAACAAACAACTACGGGTCAGAAACTCACCATTATTCAATTTTTTTGTTTGTTTCTTCCACTTTCTTCATCTACTATTGATGATTCAATTAGTAATTTTAGATTACATTGTGTTTTTCAACTTATTATTGTATGTTTTCATTGCTAGCTTTATGTTAATAATCATTTCACGTCAATATCCTTCATGCAATGTGGATCGTTCACTCGTAACCTTCATGTTTGCTAAAATCATCTCCTTCCTCCTAGATAGCAGAAATATATAGGTGAGAGCAGTAACAAAGTGAACAAAATCTACAATGTTGTAATGTGTCTCGCTTTGAGGACATCTGGACATGCATTTGTGACAGTCAAAAGCTATGCTGTTACCTTTCCATTTTTGTAAATAAAAAAAGGACAAGTACATGTTGTGTGATGGCACAGATTTAATATTCTTGACCTCAAGAATTGCTACTAATTTTTCTCTGGTGATTGAAAATTTGTGTTAGTGGAACTTTTATATTGACCTCTTAAAGGTTGTATCTGATGTTTATAGCTTTTGATTATATATTTTCCTTTCCTGTAACATTTTTTGTGGTTCCGCTAATCTGTGTTTTTGACATTTAGCTTTGTAGGTTGCTGATCCTGCCCACAGTGCTCTCCTCAAGTTTCTCTTTCTCTGTTCATGCGAACAATATTGTGAATTTATTAGATCATGGATTTACTTAGCCAAGATTAGTAGTTACATTTTACTAGTGAATTTTTGAAACATTTTAATCAATTATTTTGGTTTTTAGATTTCACAATCTAAATAAACTTAAAATTTTGAAGTTTGTGCAAAATTCTTCCAAAAAATCATTGAAAAAGCAAAGTTGTACAAATTTTGTACTTTGAAGTGTCTATAGATTAGGTGAATTTAAAAAGGTAAAAAAATTGATTAAAATATTAAAAACTTCACTAAAAAAATAAGAATCAAAAGATTTTGAGAATTCCAAACCAAACAGAGAGGTTTTTCACTCAAAATTCTATCATCAAAGGTCCAAATTTTTAAAAATCCACTTAGAAAACAAATTCACAATAGCTATCCATTGATGCATTTTATCGAACATTTGACAGACAAGGAAAATGGAAAAAAATTTATCTATAAGCAAACACTTGTGCATATGAATTTCAGAGCACCATTCTTCACATGCTTGAGACTATCTTTCTGAAATCATTGCACAATTAAAAATTAATACGAATGACTACAAAATATAAAGAGATTACACAGAGAGAGAGAGAGAGAGAGAGAGAGAGAGAGAACCTGAAATCGTATATCAGAAGAAGAAGAAGCCAACTGCTAGGGTTTAGGCGACAATTTTGTTCTTTTGACGGTTTGAAGGGTTCAGATCCGACCCATGCAGGATTCGGATACGGGGCATGACCCATGGGCAATGCATTCAATTCTCGTGTGGGCTGGTTATGACCCAAATCTATCTATCTATCCATCTATATCTTAGACGTATGTCAAAAGAACTTAACTAACACACAATATATGATAAATGTTTTATTTTATTTTTATTTATTTAAATTACACATGCATCGTGTGTGGCAACCGCTAGTATATATATATATACAGCCTCAGTTTGGCAACGAAGTTTTGGGTTGAAATAGTCACTATAGTCCAAAATAGGTTAAATTAGCCACTAACAAACAAAATGGGTTCACGGGCGTAACTTACATACAGGGTGAGGTGAAAGTACCAAACTACCCCTGGCACTGTGTTCACACCATTACAGCCTCTAACCCCTTCCTCCACACACACTTCGTAGCAATTAGGTCATCCACAACTGTTGAAGTGAAAGAGGCCATCTAAACGGCACTGCTTGGGGAAGAAGAATAGCGATACTTCTGACAGGCCAATGCCACCGGAGTTCATATCGGCGGTGACACTGCAACTCAGTCGCTCACACACAACCGATTTTGAGGTAATGGTTGGTTTTCTCTTCTTTTTTTTTTTGGGTTTGTTTGCATAATAGCCTATCCTTCAACCCGATCTGGTCGGTTCATCTTTGAAACCCATTGTTGTTGCTGCTTCAAAATTTTCCTCCAATTATTTGTTGCACATTTTGTTCATTTCGGTTTGCACAATGGGAAACCCATTGTTATATCTCTAGTACTCACCGCAAAACCTCACCCTGATGGACGCTCAGTCATGGAAACTAGTTGTCATGGCCGATTAGTGGTGGAAAACACATTTTTTTTTAACGATTATTTGAGATGTTCTTCACATATTGTAGTCGGCTGATTAGGGAGGGCAAATTTTTCCTAAAATCTGAATTTCTGTCTTCATAAATCTGATTGTTGTGCATAATATGAAATCTAAAATATGAATTTATGAAATATGATTTTTCTGAATTCTAATTTTTTGTTTTTTTTCTGAAATCTGGAATTTCTAATCTGATTTTTTCTAAAATCTGAAATCTAAATTTATGTCTTCATAAATCTGATTGTTGTGCCTAATCTGAAATTTGAATGCTGAATGAAATCTGATTTTTCTGAAATATGAAATCTGAATTTCTGATTTTTTTTTTCCTGAAATCTGGAATTTCTAATCAATTTTTTTGCTGAAATCTGAAATCCAAATTTCTGTCTTCATAATAATTTGAAATCTGAATTTGCCCTCTGCTTTTGTCTTCATAAATCTGAGAATTTCTCCATGTGTCTTCAAAAAATCTGAATTTACAAAACAAATTTAAATTTTGTAAATTCTTTATTTGATTTCTTATAATTCTCATTAAAAACAAAAAAAAAATCATATCAACGTGTTTATTGATTTTTGAATGTTGAATGAAATCTGATATTTCTAAAATATGAAATCTGAATTTCTGATTTTTTTTTTTGAAATCTGGATTTTCTAATCAATTTTTTTTGCTATGCATTGTCGTTGTCATTTTGTTGTTGCGCATGTAAGGAAACTTTGGATGTTGTTAGTAGGCTGACTGTTAGGAATTTTATTTTGGCCTTGCGTTCGTTTAGTAGTTTGGGATAGATATATTAATCACTAGTGGTGTAAATATTGCCAACGATGTGTTGCTTGTGTAGTTACCTAGTTTTGTAGTATATTGCAATGTTATGTAATGTGTAATGGTTATATACTATCAAATGTTGCATCCCATTTTCCTGTTTATTTTTTATTGTCATACATGGTGCATGTGGCAACCAAATTAAATGATAATTTTTGAACTGTAAATTAGTTGCTTTAGTTCCATGGTTGTTGATAATGGCTTCCATACGTACTTATTCGCGTACCCAAACGAAAAACAAAGGCATTGCCCCGGTGCATTCAACTAGTGTGGAAGAGACACAGAGGCAGTTAACCCACAAGGCCTCATGGGACAGTGAGTCAATCCGACTTTTCTTGGAGCTAATTGCAAATGAGATTACAAAAGAGAATCGACCATTCCTTGTCCTAAGCTAAGCAGTGTATAAGTTGTTGGCAAGGAAATTTGAGCAAAAAACAAGAAAAAAACATAGCCTCAAACAGTTGAAGAATAAATACATGAGTTTGAAAAAAGAGTGGAATGCATGGAGGAAGTTGATGGATGCAAGCAGAGAAGTGTCAGGGATTGGCTTTGACATAGTAACTAGTATGTTTCAGGCGTCTAAGGAGTGGTGGGACAAGATGGAATCGGTAAGTCCAAAACAAATTTCGTTTGTTTGTTTTATTTCATGCTTCCCTATTACATATTATATATGTTCCCATTTTTATTGTTAGTAAACATTACTTTATATCGTATGTAACGTATTGCTTTTTTTTCACTCTCCAATTTTGCAGATAGACAAGGTGTGTGGCAAGTTCAGGAAAAAAACGTTGGAACATTGCGAGTTGATGAAGATAGTATTTACAGGGGCATCAGCTACTAGTAAGCACCATTGGACCCCGGGAGAGAAAGTTGCTGAAACTGCTGATCTCTTATTCGATTATGTGCACAGTTTGGGATCGCAGCCCTTTGTTGATCCGATACCCGAACGAGCAGAGGACGTGGATTCAGATTCTTCACTTGAACTTGTTTCGAATGTTAAAGAAAAAAGGAAACGGACTCCGTCAACAAGTGCTTCAAAGTCGAAGAAGGCAACAAGTGGAGCGTCAATTATTGCAGAGAGCATGAACAATTTAACAAATGTGGTCCGTACCCAGAATCAGCAAGTTACGGTCAGGCACGTAACAGGGAACGAATCACTTTACACAATTTCTGAATGTATGCAACGGCTGAGGAACATTCCTGGCCTTCTCGGTACGCCGCTATTCCATTTTGCCTTGACACTTATGGATAACGCAGATTACCGAGAGGTGATGATGTGCCAGCCTGATGACGACCACATTGTAGGCTGGCTGACACAGAAGCAGCTACAGTGCAATGCGGCGGCGTCATTTGCGAAACCTGTTCGGCGCTCGTCGGATGTGATGTATCAGTGTGATGTTGGTGCATGTGTTCCCTTAGCTTGCTTTTAGTTACGTTAATGTTGGACTTGTACTAAAACAGGACGGTTGTGCGTGGTTCTTGCATGATGGTTATTTTTATTTTTTTTGTTTCCTTGGTTTGGTGAAGAATTACTTGCATGTTTGACTATGTTCGTCGCCGACTTCATATGATGCTTTTGTGTTTTTTTTGGATGGAACCAAATGACTATGATTGTTTTTTTTTCTTTGGGATGTACATGCGCAACGGCGGGTTGCCGTGTGTTGCTTGGTTAGTTATTCGTTTTTGCTTATTTATTGGTATGTTATTGTTACGTTAATGTATGCTTGTGTTGGTAATGCAATAGATGGTTGATTGGTTTGTGTATTACCAATTACCACTGTTTAATTCCAATGCTGCCAGTTTTTTTTTTTTTTTTTGCATACTGGTATTACCTTTTAGTTAGTGCATCACGTGTACATTGATTTAAATGTCACATTTTTGTAGGTTTCGCTTCAATTAACGTGATGGATCTCGGGGATGGAAGTAACAATCAGGAATTAAAGGAAATGCTTAACCAAATGGCCATACAGCTGCATCAACAAAACAACTGGACATTTGTACAAGTATGCCAATATGTGCAAGAGTGGTATGAAAAGCACATGGCTAAAACGCCATGTCGCACTTCAATTTTAACTGGGCATGCATGGATAACCGAACTATATGCGGGCCACGTGGGTCGATTTGAGGAAAATGTGTGCATGCCGAAGGAAGTTTTTGCAGTTTTGTGTCAGACATTAGTAACTGATTTTGGGTTACATGTAGCGCAACGTCCACATGGCTTAACTGTTGAAGAAAGTGTTGTGATGTTTATTCACGTGTTGAGGGGGTTTCAAATTTGGGTTACAAGTACCGCAACGTTCACATAGATTAGCTGTTGAAGAAAGCGTTGCAATGTTTATTCATGTGTTGAAAGGAAAGCAAAATCGGGAAATCCAATAACGGTTCCAATATTCGGGGGAGACTGTGTCTCGGCACATGAATAATGTACTAACGGTGATGAAGGAATTCACTGTTATACATTGCCGGCCCACATATAGGCTGCATAATATACATCCATACGTGAGGTCTAAACGAAAATACCTACCATTCAATGTTTTATTTTCAGACCTAACTTCGTTAATTATGTATGCCTTCAAGTAATTTTTTTTTTCCATTGGACGTGACGTACGAAAAATAACCATTACATGTATCTGGTGGATTAACAATGCAATTGGGTTGCTGGTAGGACTGTATCGGAGCAATAGACGGAACACATGTTACTGCACGGGTTACGGGGCTTGATGCCGTAACATATTTTGGTAGGAAATCCTGTCACACGCAAAATATCATGGTTGCGTGCGATTTTGACATGTGTTTCATCTTTGTTTCGCTTGGATGGGAAGGAAGTATGCACGACAGTCGCATCTTCAACGAGATAGTAACAAATGACAATGTCCAATTTCCACATCCTGAAAAAGGTAACACGTTGCATTGAAAAATCGATGGCAGTACATAATTTTTGGAAAAACATGGTTACTTGAAACTGGAACAAAATTTGGTGGTTCGTGTCATAACTTATGGTATTGTTTACAGGAAAATATTATCTTGTTGATGCAGGCTATCCAAATCAGATAGGTTACCTAGCACCTTTCAAAGGCAGCCGTTACCATCAACAACAATTCCGCGTTAGTGAACGGAATAGGACAACAAACAATCCCAAGGAATTATTTAACAAAGTTCACTCGTCCTTACACAGTGTAGTTGAACGCACTTTCGGGTGTGGAAAAATCGATAGGAGTTTATTAGAGACATGCCTCGGTATGATTTTGAAAATGTGCAAGTTTAGTTAGTAGTTGCGTCAATGGCGCTACATAATTATATACGTCGCAATACAGGCAATTCAACAACTGTTAATCCTATCGTGAACGAGGAAGAAGCTATGACACTAATAAATGCTAACATAACGAGGATGGTTTAATGATTGGGGATGAGGACCCGCATATGACATTAGTGCGATTTCACATATGCGACAAGTTAATGTACCTGCGTAATAACGGAATGTTAAAAAATATATAATAGTCCACGTAAAATTCGTAGGCTAGTAATAGTGCTAATCCACACAGAATATGATATATGTAAGCATATTCATATACAATATACATGTGTTTGCACGAAAAATGATTTATTTCACTTGTTTACGTGCCTTGCGTCATAAAAACAAACAAAGATGAAAAAGCTTGTTCAGTCAAAAAAAAATACAACTTCAAACCAAATAAAAAACAAAATGAACCCCCAAAAAACATTTGCAAAAAAGACATACATTTTAACTCGAAAATAGCAGTGTCCTCGTCATATCAACAACAAAAAAGGAAAAGCACTTTTGCAAAAAAGAAAAGAAAAGTAAATTAAAAAGAAATGAAAAAGAGGACAATAAAATATAAGCGAAATTTACAGTTTCCACATCATGTAAAATGCAAACAAATGAGAAAGTATTTTCCAAAAAAAAAAAAAATTTTAAAATACACAGGATAATAAAATAAAACCTCACTTTTTATCATTTTATAGAAAATGAAAAAAAAATTAAAATTAAAATAAAAATAAAAGTAAAAAATACATGAAAAAGATATTTGCAAAAATAAATAAATAAATAAAATACACAGGACAATAAAATAAAACCTCACTTTTTATCATTTTACAGAAAATGAAAGAAAGATTTAAAATTAAAATAAAAATAAAAATAAAAAACACATGAAAAAATCATTTGCAAAAAAATAAATAAAATTAAAATACACAGGATAATAAAATAAAACCTCACTTTTTATCATTTTACAAAAAATCAAAAAAAAAATTAAAATCAAAATTAAAATCAAAATAAAAAAACACATGAAAAAACCATTTAAAAAAAAACAAATTAATGTAATAAAATAAACAAATATTAAAATGACCAAGAAATAAGATGTTTGGGTTAACAATTCCATAGCACAGCCGCCGCATTCATGATAAATTTTATTTTATTTTATTTTTTTAAAAAAAGAGGGTAAAATGTGTGGTGACGTGTTGCGCTCAGCGACACTATCATGACAGCGTTTAAAATCAAGGACAGTTTAATAATATTACATATGGACAACTCAGCAAAAAATCAAAAAGTCAAAAAAGTATAAAAATTTATCTTAAATCAAATTTTTTAACCTCAAATTAAAATAATTAAAAAAATTTAAAAGTTAACTCACTTTCCAAGCATATACACATCTTTGAAAACGGCCAAATACATCTTTGTCCCTTACTCTGTGCAACCCTCTCCTTCCTCCTCCTCTTCCTCCCTTCTCTTCTTCTCCCTTCTTCTTCTTCTTCTTCTTCTTCGTTCTGCAAAACTAGGGAAAAAAGAAGAAGAAAAAAAAAAAATCGACAACAAAACGACGTCGTTTTGGTGTTGAGCCAAATGTCGAGCCATGAAATTCGAGCTAGATAGCATGATCGTAAACAATTATCCTCTTCAAATATGAAAGAATAAAAGTGTAAAGATTTAGTGCGTGACAATTTTATTTTATTTTATTTTATTTTTCTCATGATAAGCAGCGACAACTTAATTAGTTGACAAAAGTGTCAAGGGTTTTATTTTATTTTACTAAAACAAAAAGAGCTAAAAAAAGTCAAAAACTAACTTTTAACCCATTTTGAGTCACATCATCTCTTATATTTTTTACACATTTTTTAAAAAAAAATCAAAAAATTAATTTTTAACCATCTTTTCAAAATAGACATTAGTTAAAAAGAGAATGAAAATAACAGTAACCTTTGCAATTTTTTTTAAAAAAAAAAATTCCACTTTTTAAACACGAAAAATGTTAGTGACTATCTAAATAACTATCATTAGTCTCAATAGACCTATAAAAAATACATTAAAAAATATACAAAAATATTTTGTAATATATAAAAAATATCTTCAGATTTTAATTTTTTGAAACATTTTTTCTCCCAATTTAATTATTATTAGCATAAACCTTTCAAACTCTTCACACAAATATGTCATAAATATTATTAAGAAGGGAAATACTATGATATACACTCATATACATATTATAATTATAAAAAAAAACATAATTTTATACTTTTTGAATTGTAATTAAAAAAATAAATATTATACTAAACACAGCACGAGATATAATTAAAGATCTCATGAGTTATAATTAAAATAATATCATAATTAAAGAAACAAAATAGTCATAATTAAAGAAAAAATAGTATAATTAAGAGTACATACAATATACCATTTCAAGAGTGTGTATATTAAAAATTCCCTAAGATCATATCCACTCTTTGTGGGTGTTTGGGAAGGGAGCGAGGTCACCGCTATGCCCCTCCCTGCTGTGTTCTGCTGTGCTGTGAAACGGCACAGTTTCAACCCCTTTTTTTTTCTTCTTCATGTTCTCACATAGTTTTATCTTTTTTTTTTCTTCTTCTTCTTTTTTATAGTTTAGAGTTTAGGATTTAGGATTTAATTTCACCCCCCTCCTTTTTTTATGTTCTCACTATGAATTAAATTTAAATCCTTAATCCTAAACCCTAAAATAAAATAAAAAAAAGAAATTAAAAATTAAACCCTAAATCCTAAACCCTAAACCGTAAAATAAATAAAAAAAATTTAAGAATTAAACCCTAAATCCTTAAAAAAAAAAAGAAATTAAGAATTAAACCCTAAACTCTAAATCCTAAAATAAAATAAAATTAAAAATTAAACCCTAAATCGTAAAATAAAAAAAAAATTAAGAATTAAACCTAAACCCTAAACCGTAAACCCTAAAATAAAAATTAAAAAATTAAAATGAAACCCTAAATTCTAAAATAAAAATAATTTAGTGTGTTTAGTTTGAGTTTTTTAAATTAAGTTTTTTGAAAACTGAATTTTTTGGTTTTCGTGTTTTTTTGTTTTTAGTGAATATTTTTAAAATTTTAAACATTTTTTTTACTTTTTTAGATGCACCTTACTTACTTTTTTAGATGCACCTTACTTAGATGTATCTAAAAAGTAAAAAATTTGTGAAAAAATATTTTAAAAAATTAATAAATACATAAAAATAAAAAATATGTACGGAATTCTCGTATTTTTTTTTTGTATATTTTTGGTATTTAGTGAATTTTTAAAAGGTTTCTTTCACAAATTTTTTACTTTTATGATATATTTATGTTAGGTATGTCTAAAAAGTAAAATAAAAATTGCTTAAAATATTAAAAAAAATTCAATAAAAATAAAAAAACTCGAAAAATAAGAAAGTAGAAAAGAGTTTTTGGAAAACTCTAACCAAGCATGTTGTAGATTTTAAGAATTAAACCCTAAACCATAAACCTTAAAATAAAATAAAATAAATTTTAAGAATTAAACCCTAAACCCTAAACCCTAAATCCTAAATCCGAAAAGAATAATAAAAAAATTATGCCTAAACTTTAAAATAAAAAAATAAATTTTAAGAAAACTCTAAACTCTAAAATAAAAATAAATAAATTTTAAGAAAAAAAAAAGAAAAGAAAAAAAAAAAAGAAGAAGATGAAACTGTGTGAGAACATGAGAAAAAAAAAGAAAAGAAAAAAAAGATGTGAAATTGTGCCGTTTCACGGCACAGCATGAACACAGCAGGGAGGGGGCACAGTAGTGACCCCGCTCCGGTTTGGAAAGTTATTATTTTAGTAAGTTATTCTAGTTTTTGGCTATTTTAGTGAATTAGGATCCTCTCCTTAACTTTCCTCCTTTGAGTCCACTTTTAGGCCCAAGTTCGATGATTCGAGCTGTTCACATTTTAAGATTTGTTAACTATATCATACTTGTAAAAAATCAAGTTGATCGGATATCAGAAAGCATGTGTTCGGAAAATTGTTTATTAAATTTAAAAAAAAAAGGTTTTTAGTTCAATGATCGAACACATGCTTTCTGATATCCGATCAAATTGATTTTTTACAGGTATGATATACTTAACAAATCTTAAAATGTGAACGGTTCGGATCATCGAAATTGGGCCTAAAAGTGAGCCCAATAACCCAACAAATAGGAAGTCAAGGAGGAAAGTCAAGAAGAGGATCCTGATTCTATTTTAGTTGGTTAAAATTTTTGTGTTTGGGAAGATGATTGAATTTTTTTGTAGATGAATATACTGTTTGTGAGAGAAAAAGTGAAATAATTATGAATTTGCTGTGACATTTTATCTTATTAACTATTTTAGTTTTTTTTTTTTATGGTAAATTTTAACCAAAAAATAACCTAAACATGAGAAAGCAGTGATTCGAACATCCCTATCTGCATGTTCTCTGTGCATTAATAGAGACTTTCTAGAATTTCTTTATTAATTATATCCCAAAAAAAATTTAAAAAAAACTTTCAAATCTACAATAATGGCATTGTTTGGGAAGTGGGTTTGGGACTAAAATAGTTACAAAAAATAAAATAGACTTTTTAGTCCTAATAAGACAAAATATCATATCCAATCCATAATTACTACATTCTTTCTTTCACAAAAAAATAAAAAAAGGCTAAAAAAGTCAAAAGTTCTTCCTAAACTAGACTTTTTAACCCTAGGCTACAATAGCAAAAAAAGTAAAAAGCCAAGATATTTCCCAAACCAAGCCCATATAGTGCCTGTTTGGTAAAACTTTTTTCCAACTTAAATAAGTTTTTGGCTTAAATTAAGCTATGTTGGTGTGTTTGGAACAACTTATAAGGCACAAATTATAGCTTAATTTAAGCCATTTTCGGCTTAAATCTCAAAGTTGCTCCAAGGGTGCTTATCAATTTAGCTTATGCGCGCAACTGATCATGGAGGGAAAAATGACTTAAATGCCCCTCTAAAACATAAGAAATTACGAAAATGCCAGTATATAAACACAGTTCTGAGTTCAGACTAACACTGATCACTCTGAAAGAGAGAGAGAGAGAGAAGGTGATTTCCGGTGTGAGAGGCGATTTCCGGTGATCAGATGCGATTTTCGGTGAAGACGACGATCACCAAAAAAACGATCACCAAAGTAGAGGACGACCACGATGAGGGCTTCGGCGGTCAAATGCGAGCTCTAAAACCACACACGATCACCAAAAAAACCTAGAGAGAGAGAGAGAGAGAGAAAAAAAAAAAAAAGAGTTCTCGGCTATGGTGGCTACCAAAGCAGAGGAAGACGACGATGAGTGCTTTGGCGACTTCACATTCGCGTCCTTCACCAATTACGCTTTCCATTCTGATCAGATCCACAACAAAAAATCGATCATCGACTACAACGACGACAAATTTGGGTTCTTTCCAGATCAGTCAATCGCTTCCCAGATCAGTCAACGACGATGAGCTCTCTAATGGTCTCTCCACCACCTAATCGCTTCCCAACCCCTTCAAAACCTTTCGACCCATTTGGGTTCTTCCTACATTAGTCAAACACACCCTCAGTCAAACACACGCAGTGGATGAAGTCCGGCTCCGGCTCTGGCAAAGGCAAAATCAGATCTAGGGTTTCGCAAAATTATAATGAAAAAAAAGAAAAAAAAAAAACTTTTATTAACTTCCATTTAATTTATTTCACAACTATTGATAAAAATTGCATAATTGCACAATTTAAATAAAGAAATAAATTGCACAATTGTTATATTACTAATTGTTATGAAAAAAAATAATAAATTAAAAAAATAACAATTGCTATATTATTAATTGTAATGAAATAATAATAATAATAGAATTAATATTATAAAAATGGATATTATAAAAAAAGCTATTATAACTTCTATTACATAAAAAAAAAATTAACTTTTATTAACTTCTATTAAAAATGGATATTATATTACAAAATTAATAAAAACAAAATTATAATTGACACTAATTAATTTATAATAAAAATTATAATTTTTTGTAATACTAATTATTTTAACTTTTATTAATGAAATAATTTTTTTAAAATTAAAACTAAAAAAATGACAAAATAATCATTTTTATATCATATATGAACAAAAAAGACAATTATACAGTAAAAAATTATTTTACAACTTATTAATTAAATATTACTATGCTGCTTAAATCCATTAGCTCATAGCTATACCAAACAGGTTAACAGCTTATATTCACGACTATAAATTATAATCTGTTAAGTTATAATCTGTAATCACTTTCCCATAGTAATACCCAACAGGCCATAAACCATTTGACTGAACCCGATTCATTTGGTACCTGAAAAACAACCCGATAATGGTCAAAAACAGTTCCGTGAGAAGAAGATGGCTGGAACAGAGTGAAGAGTGAAGAAGACACATGGATAAACCCTAGCAATCCTCCATGGCAGCAATTCAGTTTCTTCCATCAAATCTTCCAAACTCTCATGCTGCTCCTTTACTCACCAACCCACTTCTCAATTTCAGCAACCTTTCCAATCCCCATTCCCAGACCTCCCAAATTGCATAACCCAAAACCTCCCAGAGCTTCCATCAATGGCGACCCTACCACCTCCCCACAAACCCCCAAACCCAATCGCCGAGGCCGCAAGAAAAACCCCACAACTTCCCAAACCCAATCCTCATCGAAACCGAAACGAACCCGAAAAACCCAGTCCCAGAACGGCACAATTGAAGCAAATGGAACCATAGAATCAACAAACGATGTTGAAGACGAAGACTATGATGATGGGATTGACTTTCCGTACGAAGACCCACCATTGATATGCTGCTTCGGAGCCGCACAGAAGGAGTTTGTGCCGACGGTGAGGGTTTCGGAGGAGCAAATGCATCAGGATAGATACTCGGAGTGGAAGATGATGCAGTGGAAACCGCCAGAGTTCGCCAGGGCAGTCGGAGGGCCGCCGTCGAACGTGGCCATATCGCACGTCAGGCTCGGTGGCCGGGCGGCGTTTATGGGGAAGGTTGGGGACGATGAATTTGGGGAAGAATTGGTTTTTATGATGAATAAGGAGAGAGTTCAGACTCGGGCTGTGAAGTTTGATAAGAATGTGCAAACGGGTTGTGCTTATATGAGAATTAAGTTTGATGATGAGGGGAAGATGACGGCGGAGGTGGTGAAGGAGTCGGCCGAGGATTCGTTGATTGGGTCTGAGCTCAATCTTGCTGTGCTCAAAGAGGTAATTAAGCACATTTTAGTTCTTTTGTTGTATAAAGTGATTTTGAGTAGAAAAGTAGGCTTTGATGATGCTTAATATATGGGTACAGAGTATGTTAATGGAAATTGTTGTTTATAATGTTTGATGAATGTTTCAAATGTGATGAGATGGTTTTCCCTTTGTTCATCTTGAAACTGTTTTTGTTGTGGAAAAAACCGCACACATAAACTATAGTAAGCAGAAACAATCATGGCACACAAGTTTATGTGGTTCGACAACATTTTCTATGCCTACTGCTCATCACTATATTAAAAGAAGGAAAGAATGGAATGCGGTTGTTGTGAAGACGACAATATATATATATCTATATATGCTAGGGTTTACATTAACAAATCACTGTAACACGCTTAGTACTACCCTCATTATATGCTAGGATCTGCGTCTGAGTGATGAAGTGTACATCATTAATCAAGCTCCATAAACCCAAAAGTTTTCATATAAACATGGTGCTCGAAAGTTCACTGTTTATCCTGTTATGCCTCATTCTTAAAGGCTTTAACTTTGAGCATGACCCATGTTGCCAGGCTTGACTAGGCCCCTGTCCGGCTGTCCAGCTGGTAAGGCCACCTATGCTCACGCCCAGGGAGGGTTGCTATGAGCTAGTTGTCTCCTCTTACTTTTTTTTTTATTGAGCCAAAAAAAAAAAAAATGGAAATGTTACAGGTTTAAACTTTTACATGCATTAGGGGTTGTTTGGCTAGAACTAAAAAAGTGCACTTATTTATTATATTTTTATTTTTTTTAGGTTACATCACATCATCTCTTTATTTTTCTGCACATCTTTTCGTAAAAAGTTAAAAAACGAATCCTAATGGGTTCGTTTTGCATGAAGGTTTAGGTTGGGTTTGGACTATTTTAGTCACAAAAAAACAAAATAGGCTTTTTAATCCAATAAGACAAAATGTCACATTCAAACCATAATCATTTCATTTTTTTCTCAAAAAAGTTAAAAAAGTCAAAAAGCCCATCCCAAACGAGACTTTTTAATCCGAGACTAAAATAGTCAAAAAGTCAAAAAGTCAACCCACATCCCAAACAAAGGCTAATTCTCCCAGACAACCCCTTAGTTGTAAGAGATGGAAGGTGTCAACTAATGGAATGTGATTTCCTAAGTACTTTGGTATGGTTGAGTTGGATGGTATGCTAGCTTAACTATGAAAACTTATAACATATGTGAACTCAATTTGTTAACCAAATGTCTGTGTTCTTTGTCTACACTCTTGCAGGCTAGAATGTTTCATTTCAATTCAGAAGTCCTAATGAGACCTTGTATGCATTCTACCCTTTTCAAAGCAATTTCACTGTCTAAAAAGTTTGGCGGCCTTATATTTTTTGATTTGAATCTGCCCTTACCTCTGTGGAAATCACGTGACGAGACGAGGGAAGTGATCAAGGCGGCCTGGGAAAAAGCAGACTTAATTGAGGTGTCAAGGCAAGAACTAGAATTTCTTCTGGACGAAGAGTACTACGAAAGGAAGAGAAATTACAGGCCTCAATACTATGCCGAGAATTATGAGCAAACTAAGAACAGGAGAGATTATTACCATTACACCCGTGAGGAAATATCCCCATTGTGGCATGATGGGTTAAAATTTTTGTTCGTGACTGATGGAACGCTTCGGATTCATTATTATGCCCCTTCTTTCGATGGTGTGGTGATTGGAACAGAGGATGTCCTGATAACTCCATTCACTTGTGACAGGACAGGCTCGGGTGATGCTGTTGTAGCGGCTATCATTAGAAAGTTGACTACACAACCTGAGATGTTTGAAAATCAAGATTTTTTGGAGAGGCAGCTTCGCTTTGCAGTTGCCGCAGGGATTATAGCACAGTGGACAATAGGTGCAGTGAGAGGGTTTCCTACAGAGAGTGCTGCGCAAAATCTAAAAGAACAAGTTTACGTGCCTTCAATGTGGTAGTGACGGAGTGACACTAAAGTCAGTCCTAACACAGGTAACCTGGTCTGTTGTCTGTTCGCTCGGTGTTTTGAGTAGTTTTGTCTCCGATGAAAGCAGGTGAGAGTTTGTGATGGAGAAAAGATTCACATAATGTAGACTGGCCAATTGTGTTGGTTTTAAAACTCCAACCTCGGGATCTCTTGGCATTGGCCAATATGTAGGTAGACATTTCTTACGTTGTGCGTTTTCTTGGTGAGTAGAATTCGAGACAAATTGTGCACTATTCTTCTTGCAATTATGCTGCAATTTTTATAATGACCAATTCTCCCTCTCTCTCTGTCTCTCTCTCTTAATGGCATTTATTTACAGATTTCTTTGATTGGTTAGACTACCATATCTTAGTCTGGAACCTTGCCTAAAGACTTTTTGTTCAGACTAATAACCTTTTGATTCAGTTGCTTAATTATTTTGCTGGCTAGGTCCAAATGAACCTTGGTAATGCTTGTATGATTATATCAGTTTCTTACTTTCTCTAGCTTGTTCTGTTTGCAGATTCTCAATTTAAATAATCTCCTTTTGCTTTTTGGACCAAAGTCACTTCTACTCACTTTTCTGTCTATGAAATTTTACATGTTTCCTTATGCAGAATCTATTCCAATCATGATCCACATAGATAAAGGCAGATGGCATTTTTGTGTCCAAAAGCATATGCAGGCTCCCTATTATTTGCCTGTCAATCAAAGAGGGCTTCACTCAAAACAATAATTTTTTTTTTTTTGGGTATTAAACTGTCTCTCTATCATACTATGGGTCTCTCTAGTTGTGATCGTGTGATAGATTAGGAATGTCAATTTGTCTTGCTCCTGTCTCGACCTTATATCCCTTATCCCAGTATAATTGTGATAGAGAGACCTTTACACATATATGACTCCCAAAATCTCTATTCTTATCCCAACCGCTCATAATGTGGGGCCCACATATATATGAGTGAATCCCACAATACATCAAAGGCCAAGAACCCCAAAAAAGAGGGTCCTAAACATTTCTGATCCCAATAATAAAACGGGGAGGGAACGGGATTTGTTTCTCCCACCTCACTTTCCCCACTTCTGTCCCAATTTTATTCATTATATATATATATATATATATATTTTTAATGTAAAAAAATAAAATAAAATTTCGTATATATTCTTATTATTTGCCTTCCTATCACTTATCTTAATCTTTTTAGCTGTAAAACAAGTTGAGAGAGGGATATTGAGAGAGAACAAACTCTGTGATTCAATATATATCAGAAACCAAATAGAGGCTCCATTATATAGGAGCTGTGTTACAAACAACATTATGATACAATGTAATATAATAATGAAAAGGAGGCCGAAAGAAGACGGGCGACCGAAAGCAGGAAAAAGAAAAGAAAAAGAAAAGGAATCCTATCTATCTGAGCTAGCTGTATACATACATTAATACATTACATATTATATTAACATATTATATTAACAGCCCCCCTTAAACTCAAGGAGGACAATCATCAACCAACTGGAGTTTGGAGACAAGGTCAACGAAGAGGCCAGGAGAATGAGCTTTGGTGAAGATATCAGCAGGTTGATCAGCAGAAGAGATTGGATGGAGATGGACAGTACCACGAGTGACGTGTTTGACAAATAAAATGACAGTCAATCTCAATGTGTTTGGTGTGATCATGAAAAACATCATTGTGAGTAATTTGAAGAGCACTTTGATTGTCACAAAAGAGGATAGTAGCGCCAGAGGGGGAAACACCTATGTCAGCAAGAAGTCAACGATGCCAGAGAAACTCCTGAGTAGTATCAGCAAGAGCACGGTATTCGGCCTCGGCACTGGAACGAGCAGTAAGAGATTGTTTCTTGTTGTGCCAAGAAATAAGAGAATCACCCAAGAAAAAACAGAACCCGGTAGTAGAGCGACGATCAGTAAGATCCCCAGCCCAATCAGCATCGGAAAAAGCACGAAGCTGGAGAGAGGAGCAGGCGGAATAATGAAGACCATGAAACAGGGTGCCTTTGAGATACCGAAGGATACGAACTAATGTAGCATAATGAAGGGTACGAGGAGCCGACATAAACTGGCTGACAATATGAACGGCATAGGCAATATCAGGACGAGTAACAGTGAGATAAACAAGGCTGCCAACCAGCTGACGATATAGGGTAGCATCAGAAAGAAGAGTGCCATCAAGAGGTGTAAGACGACTCTGAGGCTCCAGGGGAGTGGAGGTAGTCTTGCAATCTGTAAGACTAGCACGTGTGAGAAGATCAGAGGTATACTTAGCTTGAGAGAGAAAAGAACCCGTGGAATCATGGAAGATTTCAAAACCCAACAAATAGCTGAGAGGACCAAGGTCTTTCATCTCAAAATGATGGCTAAGAAATTGTTTCAGGCGAAGAATACCATCGATATCATCACCGGTGATAATCATGTCATCCACATAAAGCAGAAGTAGGGTGGTCCCTTGAGTTGATTTCCAGATAAAAAGAGCAGTATCATAAGAGCTGGAGGTGAAACCACATTCATGAATAGTAGAGCTGAACTTGGCAAACCAAACACGTGGAGCTTGTTTTAGACCATATAAAGCACGCTGAAGTTTGCAGACTTTATGAGGTGGATAAGTAGATCTAGGGAGAGGTTGCATGTAGACCTCCTCGAGAAGAATACCATTAAGGAAAGCATTTTTTACGTCCAGTTGATAAAGATCCCATTGTCAAGTGGTAACAATAGCAATCAAGCTGCGAACAGAGGTGAGACGAGCAACAGGAGCAAAGGTCTCCTCATAGTCAATACCATATCCTTGGTTGAAGCCTTTGGCAACAAGGCGGGCTTTGTAGCACTCAATAGATCCATCAGAACAAGTCTTAATTTTGTATACCCATTTGCAGCCAATGGTAGTCTTGCCAGGAGGAAGATCAACAATGTCCCACGTATGAGTTTTGTCTAAAGCCTGCAATTCATCAGTCATAGCATGCTGCCAAAGAGGATTAGAGCGAGCCTCACGATAGGAGGTCGGTTCATAAGTAGAAAAAGCAGTAGAACCAATAATAAAGTCACGAAGACGAGTAGAAGGTTGGGTTACCCGGTGTGGTCGAGCAGAGGGAGGAGGAGCTAGAGAAAGAGACTCACCAGGAGGGAAGGATCCCGAGGGAGCAAGAGCAGGACCATCAGAGGGAGCAGGTGCATGGGACAGGTCAGTAGGCAAGGTAGTCTCGAGAGAGGCTGGCAGGGGCAGTGGAGTAAGCTCATCAGAAAATAGATCTGTGAAAGGGTCAGTAAAAAACAGAGAGGGTGAGGGAACGGACAAACGGAAGAGAAAGAAAGAGGAAAACATTTTGTGTTCCCAAAAGACCACATGACGAGAGATACGGAGTCGCTGGGAGAGAGGATCCCAACAACGATACCCCTTATGTTCAATACCATACCCCAAGAAGCAACAAAGGCGGGAACGTGTTTCAAGTTTGGTACGTTCATAAGGTTGAAGAAGAACAAAACAGGCAGATCCAAAGACCGTAAGGTTGGTGTAAGAGGGACAGGTGCCATGTAGACGCTCATAAGGAGTGTGATTATGAATGACAGGTGTAGGGATACAATTGATAGTGTAAGCAGCAGTGAGAGCTGCCTCTCCTCAAAAATGTTCTGGACAAGAGGAAGATAGAAGGAGAGCGCGAGTAGTGTCAAGAATATGTCGATGTTTCCGTTCAGCACGTCCATTTTGTTGAGACGTACCGGGACATGAACGATGAGGTTGAGTACCATAACTCTGAAGGAAGGAAAGAAAGTAAAAATTTTTATATTCCATGGTATTGTCGGAGCGAAAAAGCTTAATAGTTTTAGAAAATTGTGTTTTAACCATTGCAGCAAAATTGTAATAAAGTTGTTTGAGCTCAGAGCAATTTTTCATAAGAAACAACCATGTAAAACGGGAAAAATCATCTATAAAAACAACAAAATAACGTGCGCCTCCCATAGTAAGAGTATGAGAAGGTCCTCAAATATCAGAATGAATGAGATCAAATGGTGCAAGAGAAACAGAGTCACTTTTATTAAACGACAAAGCAGGTTGTTTGGCAAGTTGACAGGACACACAATCTAAAGCATCAGAACTTACAGGACTTAAATGACCACTATAAATTAAAGATTTTAAACGACCAACAGAAAGATGGCCTAAACAATAGTGCCAAAGTTGAAAAGGAGATAAAGGAGGAGCAGCGGTAGCAGTGGTAGGAGTTGTGATATGAGAGGAATCTGGAATATGAAGATGGATGAATTCGTAGAGACGTCCATGCTTACGGCCTATCGCAAGAGTTTTCCCCGTCCGAGGGTCCTGCGCCAAACAACCAGTATGGGAGAAGGTAACAGTTAGACCATGCTCACATAATTGACTAATGGAGATAAGATTTAAAGTAAGAGCAGGCATAAGATATACATGGGATAAAGATAAGTGAGAGGTGGAAACAGAACCAACATGACTTACAGACAGAAGAGACCCATCAGTAGTATGGATAGAAGGAACATGAGGAGTAGAAGAGAGAGAGGAGTAAAAATAGTAGGGTCAAAGGTCATGTGATTACAACAAGCGGAGTCAAAGTACCAGGAAGTGTTACCTGCGGTGACAGACAAAGCAGTAGATGAAGGAGTACTAGAATTCTGCCAAAAACGTTGAAACATGGCTTCGACATCTGTTTGAGAGAAGATTGGAGTGGAAGGGTCTATAGGGACAGAGGAAGGTAAATCCTCAGAGGCAGCAGCAGCAGTGCGTTGAGCAGACATTGGTTTAAATGGAGTCCCAGAACGGCGAGAGTTGCTGCGGGAAAAATTCCCGGTGAAAGGACCATTGCGAGAGGCACGGGCAGGATTGCAGAAGTAATCTTGTTGGAGATGACCAGGGCCAGTCTTGTTGCAAAACCGACAAAGACAAACTGGACAATTAACCAGAAGATGAGTCGACGGAAGATTGCGGTTGTGACAGTAGTTGCAGGCAGTTGACCTTTGTGGTGAAGGTGGTGAAGGAGAACTCTAAATCTGGAGAGTAGCAAGAACAGACTCCACAGGGTGCAGATGGAGAGTACCAAACCTAGTTTCCTTTGACAGTAGTTCAGAAATTGCTGGCTCAAGAGTGGGTAAAGGAGTGCGATGAAGGAAATATGCGCGTACTGGCTCAAAACGGGGAGTGAGAGCCATGAGAAACTGAACCAAGCGCTTTTGGTCACGGTAAGTAGTAAACAAGGCAGCATCCTCAGTATGAGGCCATGGAGGTTTAGAAAGAGCGAATTGATCCCAAACATAATACATTTGGGAGAGGAAATCATTAATGGTTTGAGTTGTATCTTGGCGTATACGGTGAAGATGACTTAGAAGCTGATATTGGTGAGCAAGGCCAGTAGTCTGATAGCGTTCTTGTAAAAAATCCCAGATGGCCTTGGCGGGAGAGGAAGCAGAGTCAAGTTGGAACCGACCAAACTGAAGGCTGATAGATGTAATACAAGTATTGCGAAACCATGTGATGATCTGATAGTTTTTACTATCCTAATCCTCCATACAGTTGACATATTTGGCAGCGGATTCCGTGGTGGCAGCAGATTCCGTGGTTGCTGGGATGGGTTTGCACACATCCCCAACGATGATGCGCCAAAGTTTCTTGCCTTTGAGGAACCCAGACATGGCTTGTGTCCATAAGACAAAGTTAGTCCCGTCAAGAACAACGGAAATAGGGTGGTTAGAGAAGTTCGGGTGATCCATGAGGGAAAAACAGTACGATCGAGGTAGAGTCTGAAAAAACCGAGGGCACCAGGGAATGCAGAAGGTCCAAATTAGTGAGGAACCGGTCTGAACCGGCCAGAAAAGTCCAAAAATAGGGTTGAACCAGCCTGGAAAAGGTGCTGAGTTGGTTTGAGCTGAACCGGTTGGAGCCTAAGGCAAAGGCGTGTGCAAGAGGCATGAGCCGAAGGCAAAAGCGGCACCGACGAGTGACGCGTGCGGGAGAGACGGCTCAAGTGGCTTGCGGACGCGTGTAGCGCGTGAGACACGGAGAGAGATGGCTCAAGCGATTGGTGGACGCGTGGAGCGCGTGGGACGTTGAAGGTGGAAGCGGGTGACGCGCCAGCGACAAAGATGGCGCGTGAAGGCGTGTGAGAGAGGATCTGAGGATGCCGTTGGTGGCGTTGAAAGCGTGAGAATATTCTGAGCACGTGAGTAGGTAGTGCGAAAATTTTGGAGAAAAAAAAAGATCTGATCAGTGATGAAGCAGAGATAACTACCAGCAAATGTGATGTTTTCTGGTTAATGAGCTATATATGTGAAGCTCTGATACCATGTAAACAAGTTGAGAGAGGAATATTGAGAGAGAACAAACTCTGTGATTCAATATATATCAGAAACCAAATAGAGGCTCCATTATATAGGAGCTGTGTTACAAACAACATTATGATACAATGTAATATAATAATGAAAAGGAGACCGAAAGAAGACGGGCGACCGAAAGCAGGAAAAAGAAAAGAAAAAGAAAAAGAAAAAGAAAAGGAATCCTATCTAAAGAATCCTATCTATCTGAGCTAGCTATATACATACATTAATGCATTACATATTATATTAACATTAGCCCTTAATACTCATCAATTGGTGTCCTTCATATGCTATATCATCTAACTTTTATTAACATCAGCAAGAATGGAATGGTTATTTCTTGACCTTTTAATAGAACAATCATTCTCCTAATTTGGTGGACGATGAATGCATTTTCAATGAAAATTTTATTTTTTTGATAAATTGTATAATTTTTTTTTTATTGAATCAACTATGAGAATGAATATTTAGATGGAGTAATCATTCCATTCTAGTGAACTAAATACAGTACAAGAGTGGCAATTTATTCATGCACCTCCTCGCTCCTGATCCTGCCCGCACCACCTCCCAAATTTTTTCTACACCGACATGGAATGGGATGGGGACAGAACACCACAAGCTTGGCCGATCTCTCCTAATTGTCATTTCTATAATAAAGTATTTGAGACATGGAAAGGCTAAAATCTAAAACTACCTTGTTGGCCCCATTTTCTTCTGCCAACTTTGCAAAAAAAACTAGTATTAGGGGTCTAGGGACACTACTGCACAAGTTGCCCCGCACAGCTATAACAGCTGCAAGTCAAAACAACGTTGTTTTGACGTCCTAGATGCAAATTTGGGTATTCAAAAATGGCTTGTAAGAGAGCTCAAATCCAAGACCACCTGTTATAGCTGCAAGTCAAAACGACGTTTTGACGTCCTAGATGCAAATTTGTATATTCAAAAATGACTTGTAGGAGGGCTCGAATCCAAGACCACCCAAAATCATAAAAGTGTCTTGAACCACTTTGCTACTAAGTCTTGTTAAAGTTAGGGACATATATATTATTTAGGAAAATGATTGGTGGCCCTAAAAAAGTTGCCCCTAATATTCCTAATTTCCAATTTTGGAAACTGTTTTTTTTTTTTTCTTTTTTCCTTTTT
>NW_021025230.1:769778-795096 GCF_004153795.1 Camellia sinensis | reverse complement strand
TTTTTTTTTTTTTTTTTTTGTACCTAAAATGGAATTTCGGGGCATTTGACCCCGAAGTCTTTCGGGCCTCAATCATTCCGTATTATTTATTATCCTTATAAATCTTTGAAATTTCAACAAACAAAATTCTAAAGAAACTGCCTTTTGAATGTAGTTTTTTTTTATTTATTTCTATTTTTTACCATAAATTCTTAGATATGGTATTTTTTTAATAGACATATTTTGAATATTTCAAAGCAGTTCATAAATTTTTGTTTAAATCTTGAATTTTTTATTGTTGTTTTGGATGGACATGTTGTAGTTTTTAGCAATAAGTTAGACATTTTTTTGTGTTGTTATTATTGGTTGACAAATTATATTGTTTATTCTTAAAGTAAAAACTAATTTTTTCCATTTCTTTTAATTGTTTGGATGAATAGGTTGAAAATAAAAAATAATTAAACCAGGTGGACACTATTTATCTTTTTCACTATAAAAATTAAGAAAGGGTAAAATTATAAAATACACTCCTGAGATTTAATTAAATACGAATCCTTCCGTGGTTAAAAATACATTCTACCCCTTAGGTTTCTATTTCATAACAAATCGTCTATTTTATTATAAATATCGAGTCATTAACAGTTTTTATAATGTTAGAATTATTTGTAATTTATGATGCTAATAAATCAATCAAATCTCAAAGGGGTATTTATAATTTAATCCAATTAAGAACTATGTAAGTGACATTAAATTATATCCGCTAGTTTGATTTATGTATATATAATTTTTTGATTAAGGACACCATTTAAAATAATTGGTTTATGTATAGTTTTTCTTAACTGGTCATACAATATAATTATATAAAATTTTTGGGCAAATTAACATATCTTTCTTGAGATTTAGCTAAATTACAGATACCTATGGATTTCAGCAAATTACAAATTACTCCTGAGGTTTATATTTTCATACAAATCTGGCCCCGGAGGTTTATATTTTCATAACAATTTGCCTCCTAATTTGTTATGTAATAGTACCTTCAGGGACTATCCGTAATTTTCTCAACCTCAGATGGTATCTGCAATTTTGTTAAACCTTGAGGGGTACTATAATTTGCCCTTAATTTTTTTCATAAAAACACTATGTTCGTTTCAAAGATGTTTTCATAAAGTAATAATAAACATATAGTCCCAAATGTTTAATTATTAGAACTAGTAGACTTAGCTCGTGGGTTTAACACACTTCTCTCTTAACACCATATTTTTAAATACACAAATTTTGCATTTAGGACATCCAAATGACGTCGTTTCGCTCACTAGCTGTTATTGCTGTGGCACCGCACTGTGTCAATCCCTAGACAAATTGACAGTAAGAATCCAAACTAATTTTGCCTAATATTGCTTCAGTTTTTAGAACAACCAAAAGGAAAAACAAACCTGGCCAAAATTTGAATAGCAGTCTAAGTGTATCCTTCCTGGCTAACTTTGTAAAATTTTAAGGCATTTTCATGAAATCCCACATGAAAATTTTAATTATGTCCACACTCGATGTTGGTTTCATGTTAGCTTTAACAATCTTCCTTTTCCTACCATAATCATTCCAAGCCCAGGCCCTCCTACCAGTTTTTATTTTATTTTATTTTCGAATATCTATATATTATTATATTATATATATATATTAATATATGTGTACCCTAAGGATTACAGTGTAATAATATTGGTATCACATACTTTACAAAATCAATTAAAATAAATAATCTCAAAATGATAACAATTTCACTGTTACAGAAATTAATTGTAACTAAATCCAATTCAAAATGAACAATTTCACTGCAATATAAAAGTGGATCAAAGCAACACTTTAGGCAGATCAATTAATGTTAGACTCAAAATATAGTGAATATAAATTATTGAGTTAAATTATATTTATAAATCCATTGCTAAAATTTGAATTCAATATAAATAATCCTATTAGTTTCAACTTCAAAATGAATTGTGGCCCGATTGGCAACTTTACCTTTTTTGTTTTTTTAGTCACATTATTTTATTATTTTTTTACACATTTTTGAAAAAAAAAATCAAAAAAATAAATTTGAACTTACTTCTCAAAAAACTTTTGTAAAATTATTTAGGCATAATTACACCCCCAATTAAAGTAAAAAATACAAAAAATAATTTTACTTGAGTAACAATCTAACATTCCATTATCCTCTTGGGCTTTGTTACGGTAGTGGGTACAAAGTTCTATTAAAAAAAAAAAAACCTTTTCACTGCTTTTAGTAAGGTGTCTTCGGCAAATTGATTTTTTGATTTTTTTTGATTTTTTTTTACGCTAGGATTTTTTGTTCGCTTTAGTTTTCTTATTTGACTTTTTTTGCATTGGAATGACAAATTTTCTTACCTGAAATGATGCTTTTTTTGACTTTTGTTTATTATATGGGTCAATTTCATATTTTAACCATCAAAAGCCAAAATGGTTGGTCATTTGTGATTTTATGACTTTTTTTTTGTCCTTATTTTGTTTTAGTCTATTATATAACTGACACTCCATTATCTCTCTCTCTCTATTTTTCACTTGTCTTGTTAATGGATTTTGGTAGTAGTATAAATACCCACTTTTTATCATAATTTTTTTTAACAAAATCTAATTTCAAAATTGAGTTTTAAATTTGTCCAAAAAAAAAAAAAAACACAAGGCTTTGTTTGGTAGAGCTTTTTGAAACGTTAGTTCTAGGCTTTAATTTGCACACCATGTTTGTTTCGGTTTTTAAAAATTATTTCACACTCACTTTTGAAAACTCTATCCAAGACAGGAAATTTGGACTAACCAGTCGGCCCGGCCGGTCGACCGAAACAGTGCATAATTTTTTTTTTTGGCCATGTTATTTTTATATTATAAAATGTTTTCCGAATTTTTAGTGACTTTTTAGTGGGCTTTTAAACTTTTTTTAGTGATTTTTGGTAAAAATATTTTCCGTTTTTTTTTTTTTTTTTTAATGTTTTGAATAAAATTTCGAGTTATGTGTTGGGTTATAGAGTTGTAAAGTTTTGTAATCAAATATCATATTCCATCAAATTTTTTACTTAATTCAAACCCTTTTCAAAACTCATTCACAATAACACTTATATCTTAGTTAAATCTCATATATTGTGTTAGATTGTTTCTACTGGGCTTTGGCTCACTCTACTTGGGAAACCATTTTCAGGTACTGGAGATATGCTTCCTCTAAGGTCGTAGCTTGGAAGGATTTTTTGGTTGGGCTTTTTTTTTTTTTTTTTTTTTCTCTTTTTCTTCTTTATTTTTTTCCTTTTCATTCTTTCCCCTTCATTCTTTCGAACACAGAGGCAGAGAGGGAAGAGGAGAGGAGGGAGAGGGAGAGGGAGAGAGAGAGAGAAGAGAAGAGGAAGAGAGAAGAGAAGGAAGATCGGTGATGGCACGGTGATGGCGGTCGGTGATCTGAAGCTGTTGGTTGGTGATCTGAAGCTATTGAAGATGATGATGATGTTGATGATGTTGAAGATGATGATGATGATGTTGAAGATGATGAAGATGATGATGATGATGTTCTGGAGATGAAATAAATTATTTCTAGATGTTGATCTGCATAATTTGGTCTAGAGAAGAAGATGAACATCCAGATCAATAAATAAAAGAGAAGAAGAAGATGAACAATTTGGTCTTTGATCTGAAGATCAACATCCAGATCAAACATCCACATCCACATCTGAAGATCAACATCCAGATCAACATCTTTAGACGTGGATGTCTGGTTCAGCTCCTCCATCTAGAGTTGTGTTTATCAACATCCAGATCAACATCAAAAAAAAAAAAAAAATCTGGTTCTGCAGATCAACAACAAAAATCTGGTTCTGCAAATAAATAAATTTTTTTCTTCTTGTTGGTTCAACAAAAAAAATATACAAAACAGAACAACTTTTTTTCGGATTCATTATCATCAACAACTTTTTTTTTTTATTTTTTTTCAGATCCAGAACAAGTAAAAAATAAATAAATATACAGAACAGAATTTTTTGCACCGCCATCATCCAGATCAAATTTTTTTTTGAACAACTTCAGATTTTGAACATCATCATCATCTTCATCATCTTCAACATCATCATCATCTTCAACAGCTTCAGATCACCGACCAACAGCTTCAGATCACCGACCGCCATCACCGCGCCATCACTGATCTTTCTTCTCTTCTCTTTTCCTCTTCTCTTCTCTCTCTCTCCCTCTCCCTCCTCTCCTCTTCCCTCTCTGTCTATGTGTTCGAAAGAATGAAGGGGAAAGAATGAAAAGGAAAGAAATAAAGAAGAAAAAGAGAAAAAAAAAAAAAGACAGCCCAAAACGACGTCGTTTTGAGTTGTCGAGCCATTGGGGCCACAGCGATTTCGAGCTACCACTCATTTTTCTTTTCAATATCATATAATTAGAATATTTATAGAAATGGGAAATGGGTGCCATCATCGAGGTGTTTTTACTTTGATGATGCCCGTCTCATTTCAAGCTGCCCGGATTAATGGGCAGTAGTGACTTGAGGAATTTTTATCAGTAGTATTAATCAAAAATTTAAATGTTAGATATCTTATTGGAAATTTATATTAATCATATATCACATATGGAGAAAAAAATTAACAAATTAATTTAAATTTTAAAATTATAAATAAAAATATTTCAATATATTAATATTATTATTTAAATAAAAAGACATGCTAATACACGATTTTTTACAATTGATCCCAACGAGATTTCATATTTTGAAATCGTTGCATAATAAGTTCATTATTAACACTTAAGCTCATTATCATATATCTTTTACTACTGTTGATTTTCTTTTAAGAAATTTGTCCATAGCAGTAGAACCAATGGAAAAAAAAATAAAAATAAAGAAAAACATTGTATATGAAACCACACCAAATCAACCACTCATAAATTAATTACAGTGCAACGTAACATTTCTAAACAAAACATACACAAGCATTGAAGCATTATATGCATAATAATACATTTACAAATTACAAACAATTAGTGAGCCAAAAAAACAAAACTAAAGAGGGAAAAAAAAAAGTCCTAATTTTTGGCCCCAAATATAAGGGGAAAATTAAATAGTATTGATGTTTTAACAAAACATATACAAACAAAATATACATAATATATTTACAAACAAGATAATTATTGAACAAATAAAAAAGCCCTGATTTTTACCCCAAAAATTGTTGATTTACGTTTGTTCTATCTAAAACACCATAAAATAGAAAAATGATTATATAAGATTTACCTAATAATGGAGTAGTTGATGTCATTGGGGAAGATTGATGATGAAAAGAGAGAGCTATGGCTGGAGAGTGATGAGTGAGAGAGAGCTTGGAGTGTCTCTATCTAAGTCATCTCTCACTTGAAGCTTAAAAAGAGATCGGCAAGAATAGTCTAGTGTCCAAAGTAAGATACAAACTATCACTTTACAAATAAAATATTTTAAACAAAAAGTAAACAAAAGAAAAAGATGTCAAGAATCCGTTAGGTGTCCAAAGTAAGAATACAAACCATAATTTTACAAATAAAATATTTTAAACAAAAAGTAGACAAAAGAAAGAGATATCTTTACAAATAAAATATTTTAAACAAAAAGTAGGTAAAAGTCAAAAAGTAAGTTTTTTTCATTAGTGGGTTCAAAGTTTTGAGACTGAAACCTATGAGCTAAAAATTGTATTTTAGTGGATTTAATTGCCTATTTTTTTCCTAAAATCTAATACTCATATAATAAAAAAATAAAAAAATAATCATCCAGGGGGTTCGGGTGACACCCCTGGCCATGTATTAGAGCTGCTCTTGGTAATGGGTGCCATCATTTTCTCTATGCTCTCACTTTCACTCCCCTCTCCCCCCCTCTCTCTCTTTCTATATATATATATATATATGTACACAATAGGATTGTCATTTTCTTCTCACTCCTCCTCCTCCTCCTCTACCTCCTCCTTTCTCTCTTTACGTCTCTCTCCCAACCTCTCCAATTCCAAACCTCCTCCTTCAATCTCTTCCCAAACCACAGTCTCTCTCATGGACAATAACCCAAGATTAAAAAATCCTCACTGTCGAATCAAATTCCGAAACCACCATCTCTAGAATGCCTTTTCTACCTCTACCTCCAACGCGACGCCGCTAGGGCCAAAGCCTTATCCGTGCCGCCTTCTATGGCAACACCATCGCTGACCGAGTACTTCACCCGATTGGGCATCGGCACTCCGCCCAAGTACTTCTACATGGTGCTAGCCACTGGAAGCAAAGTCGTTTGGATCTAGTGCTCCCCATGCCAGAAATGCTACCACTACAAGAAAAAGCATCTTTGGCAATTAAAAAAGCACATTTGGTCGCTGAAAGTATAGGTTTTGGCGACTAAAAAAGCATTAGTAGCCAAAAGTAAAGATTTTTGGTTACTAAAAAAATTTAGTAGCAAAAAGTATAAGTTTTGGCGACTAATAATCTGTTTGGTCACCGATATATGGCTTTTACCGACCAAAAAAATTTTAGTAGCCAAAAGTAAGGCTTTTTGGCGACTAAAAAAATTTAGTAGCCAAAAGTGAGGCATTGGGCGATTAAAAAGATGTTTTGTCGCCAAAAGTGAGACTTTTACAGACTAAAAAGATTTTAGTAGCTAAAAGTGAGCCTTTTTGGTTAAAAATAATTTAGTAGCCAAAGTGAGGCATTGTGCGACTAAAAAGATGTTTAGTAGCCAAAAGTGAGGCTTTTTGGCGACTAAAAATAAGTTTAGTCGCCAAAAGTGGTAGTTTTAGCGCGGGAATTAAATTTTTTAACGACTAAAAAATAATTAGTAGCCAAAAGTATAGAATTGGTAACTAAAATTATGTTTAGTCGCCAAAAATGGTCTCTTTTTTTTTTCTAGTAAATAATTTATTTTTACATAAATTATGTTCAATAAAAAATAATTATCTCTATATATATATATACTTTTATATTAATATGGGTGTACTATATAAATAATATATGTTGCATATATAATTATATGGTGTTATAGAGGCGTAGTGGAAAGATTGTATTGTATTAGGTTTATGGTGCGGGAGGTTGATGGTTCGAATCTCCACAAGAGCATATGAGAAGATAGTGAGTGTAATTTTTTTTTTCACGAATGAGCTTTTGGCGACTAAAAGGTTTGGTCGCTGATTCCTTGAGTATTGCCGACTAAAACATTGTTCGGTAAATGTATAATTTAAAAAATATAATTGACTATTGGCGACCAAAGTTTTGGTTGCTAAAGACTTGCTTTTTGGCGACAAAAAGTTTTTTAGTCGCCAATACCTTTCCCGACCGTCTTCCGACGACCAAACTGGTGACTAAAAATTTAGTTGGGGAAACTAAAAAACCGACTTTTGGCGACTAAAAATTTAGTCGCTAAATGTGTTTTTTCTTGCAGTGTACACTCAGACCGACTTGGTCTTCGATCCCACCAAGTCGACTCGCCGAGCTGCACCAACTATCAGATATGTCTCTACTAGGTATCGTATGGCGATGGTTTGTTGCTCTCAAATGTGGTCACGATAGCAAAGGCTTGTTCGTTGACGCCGTCAGATTGATGGGTTTGGGCTAGGGGAAATGAGACTGAAAGACAAAAGAGAGAGTGTTTAGTGAGGCTGAGTATTTAGAGAGAGTGTACTTAGTGAGGTTGAAAATTGAGAAGCGAGGCTAAGAGACAAAGAGAGATAGGAGACTTTAGAGAAAGTGAGAGGAGTGTGTGCCTCTCTTTTTTGGGGGAGAGAGAGTGCATGGGTGCAAAGTTTTAGGTTTAAGTAGAGAGTAAGAGAAAGTCTTATCTTTACCGTCCATCACCAAGCATAAATGAATCCTAACCGTCTAAGGGGGAGAGAGAGTGCATGGGTGCAAAGTTTTAGGTTTAAGTAGAGAGTAAGAGAAAGTCTTATCTTTACCGTCCATCTTCAAGCATAAATGAATCCTAACCGTCTAATGATCCTAGTAAGACAAATGTGTCTAAGATAAATTCAAAAATTGTTCTACCTTATTATATAGATATATATACTGATGCAAAAATGGTACAAGAGGTACCATTTATAGGTTAGAAGGAAAGATAATAAATGACTTGGCCAGTTGAAGGCATAGTAGCCACATGTTGGGTTCATCAAAAATAAATGGCAAGGTTGATTTCAGGAACAATTATTCATTTTTTTAAAGATAACTATGATTCAAATATATAATTATTGATATTTAATTAATTTAATTTTTTACTTGAATGATCGACTCATGAGACACTAAAAGTTGAACGGTTTAAATTATCAACACGGACTCAGATGGGCCTACTAAAATTGAACGGTTTAAATTATCGATACGGATTCAGATTCAGATAGACCCACAACCTTAAATTGTACCCTCTAGTCCAATTAATGTATGGAGGAAAGCCTTGTCTGGAAATAAAAGTGTAGGGTAGGAAAGAAAAAACAACAAAATTGACTTTGTTGGGTGGTATTTGATAAAATTGAAAATTGAAAACTGAACTCTAAAAATTAAATATTAAAAGTTAAATACTAAATTTTTTAAACTAAAAAATTGTTTGATAAAAATTTAAGTGGTGAATTAAAAATAAATTATTTTATATGTATAAAATCAAATTTAAAATTTATTATTTTTAAATTGTATGTTTCGACTTTTATATTGTGATAGCGGTGGTAGTGGTGGTGTGATGGTGATAACGGTGGCATGGTGGCGGCGGCGGCAGTGATGGTAATAAAATAATAGTGGTACTTATAGCAATGATAACAATGGTATTGAAGGTGGTAGTGGTGGTAGTAGTAGCGGTGGCATGGTGGTGGTAGTTGCGATAGCGATGGTGATGGTAGTGATAGTTGCGATAACGATGGTGATAGTAGTGGTGGTACTAATTATGGTAGTGGTAGTGGTGGTAGTGCTAGTGAGTTTATAATAGTATATATCGATATTTATGTTTAATATGACTTAAAATTTTAAGAGACTTACTTGCAGGTCTTAATAACTGAATTTATTATCCAATAGGTTCTATGATAATTAATGACATTTTTCATTAAAAAAAAGTCACTAATTGTTAATTTTCAGCGACAATTTAAAAATTGTCACTAATTATAGGTTTTAGCGACAGTTTAAAAAAATCATCATAAAAAAAGTCACTAATTTATAACTTTTAGCGACAGTTTAAAAAATTTGTCATAGAAAAACGTCACTTATTGTAAGTTTTAACGACAATTTATAAAAATCGTGACAAAAAGTCACCAATTGTCAATTTTTAGTGACATATAATTTATTTTCAATAAGACTTTATAGGAATTAAGTCCAACTGTTAGGACCTATTAATAGTTTATCCTAAAATAGTCATAAATTTTAGCCTATATTTTAAAAAGCACTTAAATTTTAAGTGATATCAATTGTAATTATCAAACGAATTTAATTGATTATTACTTAATACATTTAATTTTAAATACCAAATTAGGTAATCAAACACCCTTGCTCTACCACTTGTGTAAGGTTAGGAGGGGAGAATGGATAGAAACCAAAACCATTTAAAGTCACTTTTTTGAATATTTAAAAGTTTAAAATGAAAAAAACGAAAAAACAAATGGGGAGAAAATAAATGAGAGCAGGTACCTATTTTGTCCCTCATTTTTAAGAAACATGGTTTTGATTTTATCACCTTGGTTTTATTGTCCCAGTTGACTAGAGTTTATAACTCTCATATCTTAAGAATAAACTAGTAGTTAAATATTTCATTACTCATAGTCAAAGAAGTTGCGCACTTGATAATTAGTTGATATATGTGAGATGAAAAGCTACATATATCTGAGAATTAGTAGCCTAAGCAAAATTTCCAGACACCATTGTGATAAAAATCTTATCTCTTATTTGTCTTTCCCAAACAAGAAGGGAACAAAATTCATTCTTTTATCTTATTTTTTCACCTAAATTATCCAAACAAAAATGAAAAATACCACCCTCTTTTTTCTTTTCTTTTCTTTTCTTTCCATTATAATTCTGTGTGTCCCAGATTGCCAAATGGATTGGAAGTTTGGTTTGCTTGCAGAAAACCAGTCTAGTGAAAACCTAGCAATTCTTCCAAGAATCTTCTGTTTTGTGTGTGTGTGTGTGTGTGTGACAGACATAATAGAGTTGTCCATTTGGCTGGAAATACTGTGTCTGTGCATGTTCATTGTGGGGAAAATGAATGTTTGTTATTTTGTAGAAATTCATGCAAGCTGCCAAACCAAAGAGGTCCCCTAAGCTCTCAACTCTCAACAAAATTGTCAAAACTATTCCATGTGCCTTTTCTTTTCATTACACTGGATAATAGAAAATCTTCGTCTGTCTTTACAGGGTAACTTGATAAGATTTCTAATTTCACAAATTTAAACTTCCAGTTTCTGTGGTCCAACCTCCATGTGGACAGAAAATTGAGAAGTGAATTTAAATGTCGTCATCGGGTTAGGCCAACCCAGCCTTCGAAATTGATGCCCAAGCTCGCTGATTGATTAAGCCTGGCAAGTTCTTTTTTTGGCAAGAAGACCAAGGGCCAAAAACCTTAAGCTAAGTCTTGTCTAATGCACTTGGCCCAGATAGGCTAGCTGGTTGAACCACACCCTCAAGCTAAGCCCAACAAATCGAGATTCAGATTTACTTGTAGACATTTTTTTTGTTTTTGTACTTTTTCCTATTTTTATCCCCTCTTTTCCATGAGGCTAACCAGTCGAGCCAACAAACTACCTCTCACAGACCTAAGCCAGGCTATCGGGCCAGGCCGGGCTTCAACACTAGGTTCAACCTAAGCCTTGTTCATTCTATAGCCTAGTTTGTCCATAGTAAAACCTGAACGGGCAGGTCATTAGCCGATGGGCCAAATGACAGCTCTCAAGTGAAACCATCTTCCTTTCCTTTTTGTTTGGAAATAGTTGAGTTTCAAACCGCCAAATGTCACACCTACAATTTTTGTTTCAAAAGAGACACATAACAAGTTTTCTGGCACTTCAAAAGGAATCCCAACCAACTGGGACAAATGCTTGTCGTATTGAGCTTAGTCGAAACGTGAAACAATTTTCTAACATGATGTTACTCAAATATTACATTAAAATCCACAACGAAACATTATTTAACAATGGACTTTTAACAATCAAACGAAAGAATAACGAATAATTTAAGAACTGGGAATGCTCCACATTTACAGGGAGAAATTTCACTATGCTTTGTATGATGTATCATCTGACCTGTATGCCTTTTCAATTATATCTATAACCTTCTCTGCTTCCCTATATCGCAGGCACGCTGGCTCTTTCTCCACCATCAAAACTGAAACTTTGCATTGAGATTTCACATTAAATCTTTGTTTCTCTGCTCGGCCCTGTTGGCTGCCATCGTTGTTCCTTTGAAAAAACCCATAAGAGGCCGCATTTGAAGCAATGGGTTCGTGTACTTTACAGGGGAAGGCACAAATTTCTAACTAAAAACTACAAACCACTATCTTTGTGAAGCAGCCCTTCGGTTTAGTTTTCGCTCAAGTATTTCCTCCTGAGATCGATTGCAAACACAGCCCGGAAAAGGGTTTGCGTAAAAATTCTCCTCTAGCCTCGGTGACTCTCCTGGAAGTCTAAGATACGGCGCTCCAAGCCTATCAGAGTGCAACCTCTTAACCTCTGATGAGAACTTTTCCCAGGATATCGCCCTCTCATCGTACTGATCAATCAGACTAACAAAACTTTGTCTGAAATGAAAAGAAAAAAAAAATGTCACACATTAATGATGAAGAAAGGTTTGACATAAAAGAAGCCCAAGACAAAGCACCTGTCGGGGTTTATAGTCTTTCGAAACCCTTCAAACCTCCTGTGCCCTTGCACCGCCTTTGCCATGTTCCCATCGTATGTGAAAACAAAAACATCGCTTTCTAGCGCTACAATATAGTCCAAAGCTGCAAGGCGATTCTGATACTGCTTGAAGGGTTCAAGCTCTTCTTCAGTTGCGAGGGTGGAATGAGAGAAAACGTTTGGGAACTCAGCACGAAACGCTGCCATGCTGTTGCTGCCATAAATTTCCCCAGCAACTATGTAGATTGTCGTCGTTGAAGGGTACCCCATGGCCTTGAGGAATAGGGCTGCCTCTCTTGGAGACATCGGGCACCCCCCTTGGAATCTTTTTTCTTTGCTGTCTATTTCTTTCTCTTTCCAATGTTTGACATTGTACCTCATAACACGAAGTTCCTCATCCTCCTCTGCAGTCAGATTGTGACTGCAGCCGGTGAATGCAAGCATATCTTTCTCATATCTGCCATAAAAGATCGATCTAATGAGTTTTTCCACAATAAAACAAAACTAGGCATTTTGTTTTAATCAAGTGGGGTTGGCTACTAAATCATTTTTCGCCATTTTGTTAACCATACATTGAGTTATTCCATAACTAGCAATAATGACCAATAGATACCTTAAATGGAGGGCAACATATGGCTCGCTATCGTTCCTAAGTCTGTCGACTAGTTTTTGCCCGAGATCCTCAATCTCTGTTGTGTATCGAAGAGCCTCATAGTTGGCACGACATCTGAGCCTTTGTATAGAGGTCGCAAGGCCATTATTGGCAAGTCGCGAATCAGAATGGGTAAACTTGATCACTTTGTGTTGTTTCAACAAATGAACCATCTCTCCTCTGTAGTAACTAGCCTGCAAATGAAGCATGCTTAAGACACAGTTTCATTTAATGAAAGGAACAATATTTCAGGAGCGCGCCCATAATTTTCCAGACCTTCGACCACGAGATGGGGGCCTTCAGGAGGGGTTGGATTGCCGTGTGGCTTGGTGGCAAAGATTCAATAATCTCAATATCGTCTTTTAGAACCTCAATGAAGTGCCTCCAATCAAAAATATCCTTGAAATCACTACGTAGAAGTGCCAAAAATTATCAAAACATCTCACCAAAGAATTTTAAAATTAATATATATATATATATAACATTAGTTAGTACCTTGGATCGGTCCAGAAGGACTCATGGTCAAGAGAAGGAAGAACCAATGTGGCATTCATAATCTTTGCTACGGCAATCATATCACATATCTGAAAATGAATCAAGATAGACATTTAATTTAAAGAAAAACGAAAATTTCAAAGTCCTAGAAATAACAGTTAAGCATAATTGGGTTAACTCACCCCTGTTCTCATTTGATTCAACCCACCATTGGCATGAACTAAAATGTAACCATTAGTTGCAGAACCTGTCCCTGAAAGAAGTTTTAAGTGCATATATATTTTAAAAATGATCGATTAACTGAGATTTTCTTAGAAAACAAGGAATGGAAAAGTGGAACATACTTATTCGATTCCTTGGCCGATCAACACATTGGTAATAGCTATCGCTGTTTGGTTTCATCCAAATTTCTGGTGTCTGTAAACCAAAAAGACAAAAGAGAAGTCGTAAGCTGACCAAAAAGATATAACATAACAGATTAACAGACATTTTGCGGTGTTAAAGGACGGGAGGAAAAGTAAACTATATTGATTCTTGACCGTTTGGTATATCATTAGCAGCCAATGAGTAATGTATTTGAAAACTATAAAGAAATGACAATGGCGGCGTTTGGAACCATTGAGACAGGCTATTTTAGCCTCAAATGGCAAAAAAAAAAAAAAAAAAAAAAAAAAAAAAAAGATTGAAAAGTGAATTGGAATCCAAAAAAAAAAGGCCATTTAGCCCCACCTAACCCATTGATTAAAAAAAAAGAAATGAAAAGCAGCGGCTGCTTCAGACAGTTAAATGACCATTTTACCCCTATAGATCAATTTTGAAAAAAATAAGATTAGGGATAAATTTGTCATTTTAATCTTAAACATCATTTCAAACACTTTTTTTAATACAACAATCAACCCAAAAATTTAATCCAACTCCCCAAATACAAAAACTAAAATAACTTATTAAAATAATTAAAAAATCAAAAAACTTAAAAAAAAATCACATCCGAACAACCCACAATGTCGTGCTTGGTTTGTGCTGAGAAAAGGAATATTCTCAACAGCATTGGCAAGTCGGTTTGTGGCTAAAATAGTCACAAAAGACAAAATAGATTATTTTAGTCACAACAAATAAAATATCACATTCACTTATAATCATTACACTTTTCTCTCACAAAAAAAATCAAAAAATTAAAAAACTCTTTCCAAACCAAACTTTTTAATTTATACTAAAATACTTACAAAAACTAAAAAATTAAAAAATCAACCCAATTCCCACGCGAAGGCTTAAACGGCAAAGAAACCAATCAATTGGGTGAATGAGAAAAAAAAAAGCAACTAAAGAAAAAGCATTTTTATTTTTAATCCACCATAATGGTGACACAAAAAGTCAAAGTAGAGGGTAGGCGTCTCACAAAATATAAAACCAAAAGGAATAAAGGGCAATAACATCCAGCTAATAATTGGAATGCTCACCCCCATAATGATTTTGTTTGACAAAGACAAAAATTCAGCTAAAAAATTCATTCTACACATAATTCAATTATATTAAAATATCAAAAATAAAATTTTGATCATAGAATTAAAATGAAAATTTTGAGTTAAAAAAGATAAATGCTAACAAGTGTTTTGAATATTTGTTTATTATTGAAAGTTAGGTAAAAATGTTTTAAAAATAGTGAAAACGTTTTTGAAATCAATGAAAAGTAGTTTAAAATTTGTGGAAGTGTCCTTCACTTTTTCTTTCCTTTTTTTTCTTACTAGGGGCTGGAAAGGGAAAAGAAATGTCAATTCTCTGAAAATTTGCAGAACAGGGAAAAGAGTACCCACGAAATCCCTGATCCCTTGTTTGGTTGCTGAGAAAAAAGGAAGAACGTGACAGAAATTGAATTTTCATTTTCATGCCACTATAAAATTTCAACAAAATTAAATTTAAACCTCACACACTGGCTTGTTTTTGGGTTTAAAAATTCGAAAGGGATTAAAAAAATTCCCCTAAAATTCCTCCGTTTTCTCAGAAACCAAAAGCGAAAAAATCAATGGAACTTACAGGAAACTTCTCCAATAATCGCTTAGGCATGATAGCACCAGACGATTCCTCAACCCTCTGAGCCAAAACCCAATCATCCTTGAAACTCTGAAGAATTAACAACCCATTCTCTCTTTTCTTCCCATTCACAACCTCCACATTACCACTACCCATCATCAACGAAACCTTAACGAACACCGACACCATCACCATCATCATCAAAACCCCGAAGATCGCACGGCCCACATTCCTCCCAGATACCAAATACTGTAAAATAGCACAAGCCCTCAACACCGAATCCTCCATCCTCACGTACGGACTCTTCTTCTTCAAGTACCTAATCGCCTGGTAGTGGTGGTGATTGTGATTGTGATTGTGGTTGGTGTCTGAATCGTCGTCACAATCGTCGAGTCCGTTTGAGGGGAAAGCAGTTTCAAGGCCTTTCTCGGCGTCCATTAAATCGGGGATGCGGCGGCGGTGGGTGGTGGGACCGAGAAGTCTTGGACTGCCGCTGCAGGAGGAGGAGGAGGTGGTGGTGGTGGCGCCACCGCTTGACATCGGCTGTTGGTCAACGAGAAAGTGAAAAACAAAAACTGAGAATAACCAAGAAAAAATGATGAGAGAGAGACAGAGAGAGAGAGAGAGAGGGAATTGAGGGGAGGTTATTGATTGAGAACCGCCGGTTTGGCTGGTGGTGGTGGTGGTGAGTGGTGGGTATGGTGTTGTGGGTGTTTTTTTTTGGGTTTTTTTTTGTTTTGTTTTGTTTTTGTTTTTTGTTTTTTTGTTTTTTTTGGGTGTGTTTTTCTCTCTCTATGTCTGAATTTTTTCATTCATGAATGAACGAGGAAGAAGGGTCCGAAAGAGAAGGCGAGCACAGAGGGTAATCTGCCGTTCTGTGAGAACTCCTCTGTTCTCTCTCTCTCTTCGCGTTTATGTTTATATATAGTACGGTATATACATATATCTCCCTCTCTCCATATGATATAGGCAGACAGAGATGTGTATACATGTATAAGAGTACAGGTTTAAATTTAATAATGTGATAAACAATTAAAATATTTAAAATAATATATTTTTATATATTTTTAATTATTAATTACTCATATAATTCACATATTATTAGATTTAAATAATAATCTAAAACGAAGAGTTATATATAATTTTCTTTTTAATGTGTTTGGCAAGTGGGTTTGCAGGTTTTTTTGGCTATTTTAGCCACAAAAAATAAAATAGGCTATTTTAATCATAACAAACAAAACATCACATCCAACCCATAATCATTACATTCTTCTCTCACAAAAAAAATTAAAAAAGTCAAAAAAACCCTTCCTAAACCAAGCTTTTAAGCCCAAACTAAAATAATCAAAAAAATCAAAAAACTAAAAGCCAACCCACTTTCCAAACCAAGCCTTTATAACATACAGACATGCAGAGAAAGAGAGAGAGAGAGAGTGAGTTGTGTAGTCCTAATAGATGGTGGGCCTGAGGTATGGGCAAGAAAAATCGGACAATTATTTAATAATTTTAAATTATAAATATGTCATATTTTATAATATTGTAATTAGTAAAGAAAGTAGTTATATGAGATATTAGGTTGAGTGATTGAGCAACATAAAAGAATATATTAAATGATGATTAGTTAAGAAATACAGACACATAATACTCCAAAAACATTGAATAATTTTTTGAAAAATGACATTCGAATACAACTTGAAAAATGATAGCATGTGATTAATCTATTTTACTTCCATTTACGGAAAATTATTATTTTAAAATATTAATTTTTTTTCAAAAATTAAAAATTAAAATAACATAAATTTCTTATTTTATCCTTCTTTTAAATTTATTAACATTAATATTTTTTAAGTATAATAATTGTATTACCAAATGATAGTTTTGAAAAATTATTTGGTAAGCATCTCAAATTATAGTTCTATCTATTGATTTGAGTGTGGTGTTTGTTTTGAGCTTTCAAATCATAATTCTACACTCATTTCTCAAAATTCAATTCAAAACATAATCATTACTTTTCAAAACTCATCACCAAACACATAATTCAAAACTCTTTTTCAAAACTCAATTTAAATCAATATTTTAATTTTTTAAATATTTTAAATATTTAAATATGTTACGATTTTTTTAATTTTTTAATTTTTTAAATTTTAAAATATTTTATAAAAATAAATTCAAACTCTATTTTATAAAAATATTTTTAAATATTTTAATTTTTTTTGTTATGTATTTGGTTACAATTTGAGTATAGAGTTGTGAAAGTATTATGGAGTTTCGAGTTATATGTTTGGTTATAAGTTTTAAAAATAATTTCTTAATTGAGTTTTGTTTTATGTGTTTAGTTACGATTTGAGTATAGAGTTATTTTAAAATTTAAAATATTAACATTTTACATTATTTAAATTTTTACGATTTAAATTTTTTGAATATTTATTTTCTATTTTTGCCCTTCATTCAAAATTGCTCAAAGAAATTTTAAATTGCTTATTTTCTCTCAGAAAAATTTCAAAATTGCTTAGAGAAATTTTAGAATTGTTTATTTTCTCTCACATAAATTTCAAAATTGCTTATTTTCCTTTAGATAAATTTTAAAATTGCTTATTTTCTCTTAGAGAAATTTCAAAAATTTTACTAACTGAAGATAGCTAACTCAATGAAATTTTGTCAAATTTTTTTCTCCTAAAATTTCATATTCATCATGAATCTTATTTGATAGATCTCGAAGAGAACAATCTAAAAATAAAAATTTTATTGAAAATGGATATCTAAATCAAAAGTTCCTGAATTTTTAAATTTTTAAATTTTTTAAAAAGTGAAAGACGTTGAGCAGTATTGCTTATGAGCAACTTTAAAATAAAAAACCCATAATACTTATGTCACATATTTTTATAAAGAATGTAGTAGTGAAAATGGGTGCCCGTTACAAATTGTATAAAATTATAAATTTATTTGTGAGATTTGAAATCATTGAATGGTTTTGTAGGTTTTTTTTAAAAAAAAAAAAGAAAAAAAGAAAAAAAGATCTAGAAGTTGTGGTGATTGATCTGAAATAGTAGAGGAAATCCTAATAGTGGAGGATATCACAATAGCGAGGGTATTGTGGTGGTTGTTTTGGTCTCCGGTGATGAAGATTGTTGTTTGGGATATTTGCTAATTTTGGCTTTTTGGCTAAATTAAATAGGCTAAAAAGTCAATAAGATAAAATGTCATATTCAAATCATAATCATTTCACTTTTCCTCTCTCAAAAATCAAAAAAACCAAAAAAAGTCAAAAAATTAAAAAACCAACCCAACCTTCCAAAGGAAGAGCAAATGAGACTTAAGTGGATGATAAGGTGGGTAGAGTGGATGAGATGGCAGAAGAAGTGACAAAGGTCTTGGTATTGGGCAGAGAAGGATTTCGAAGGGGTTTGTGGATATGTTATTGGGCAAAAGTGGTGGCAGAAAGAGTTGCAGTGCGGTCTTAGATGAACAAAGGAGCTAAGGGAAGGCACACACACAAAAAAAAAAAGGCGAGAGAGGTATATGTGAGGGGTGGTGGTGGTTGTAGAGGGTCAAAAATTAAAATCCAAATTAAGTATGGACCTAAGTGCAGAAGTCGCCCCTGTTAGGTGACTAGGAATGATTAAAGGAGCATGGGCCAAAGCCCAAGAAAAGTGGGTCAGCAGTGGGCCAGAGCAGGTCTGACCCGCCAAAGGTCCGAACAAACTCCATAAAGAAAAATGTCTAAGTCAAGTTGTGGAGGCAACACTTGCAGCGGTCAAGTTTCTGAGGCATTTTGTCTCAGTGTTGCCATTTCCAATATTGTCTGTTCCGTCGTCATCTGAAGTTGCTGAGGGTGCAACGTCAATTGAGCAACTAAGTTGCCCAGGCAACACTTGCAGCGGCCAAGTTGCGGAGGTACTTTGTCTTAGTGCCGCTGTGGAGAAGTGGTTTGGAAATACTCTCTAGATCTTGGGGGACGCTCATGATCCTTTGCTAGTCACCTGAAAAGGAATAAACACTCGGTCGGGGGTGCCGGAATTAGCACTCAGACGGGAAAGTCAGTCTCTACACTCAAGATTGCTTGTATTCTAAGTTAAGCATAATAGTTCTCACATACCTCTTTCTGGCTGATGTTCTTCTATTTATATCTTTTCTTTCTTGGACCTCAGGATTGGGCCCATCTTCAATTCGGCATTCGGCCCCTTTCGCAGCAGGCTACTTTTCATTCGGCCCCTTACCCAACCGGCCTTTCGACCGAATAGGGTATGGGGCCGAATATGTGGGGCAAAGCCGAATACTATATTTATATTCCATCTTTCCAAGTTCATCTATTTGGCCTCTTTGCGATCCCCATTATTCGGTCCCCACAATTGCCCCCCAAACACCCCATTAATGACAGTTGGTTGGAGTGTTTGGTTTTTGAACTCGAAAAGTCAAGGCCGAAATTCGGCGGCTGGCCTCATTCCAATGCAGATGCCTGAGCACACGTTTCTCGGTTATCATTTCAACTTCCCGCCCTTTCGTACACTTCTATTTATTATGATTTAAAATTTGGACGTCCTTTCAAATACATACACTTTCAGATACTTGTTGCTGGCTTTCCTTCCAAACTATTTCTGCAACTTCCTTTGTTTCACAATCTTCTTCGTCTCTTGTAAGTTTTCTCCCTCTTTGCTCTAAATCCTTTTTCCTGGTTTGTTTTTAGTTTAGAATATATCTATAAACTGAAGAAAATGGCAAAACATTTGAAAGATCTCCTCTCTTCGGATTGAATTTCTGGCTTCCGACGCCATTTTTCCATTCCTGATGACATTCGTCTGTCTCTTGTGACAGACGGCACCCTCAATATGGAGAGAACTGACGAAACCACGGTCGTCTTCCCTCTCCTGTCAATCGCAGAGGGTGGAGTCCGATTCCCCCTTCACCCACTCCTTAGGGCTGTGCTCTTCCATTTGGGTCTAATTCCTTCCCAACCTAATGTCAATTTCTTTAGAGTAATAATGTGGATTGTAGCGCTAAACCGTCACCTTAGGATCAACCTCGACATTCTTCCTATTCGGCATTGTTATGCCTTGGACAAGTCTTCCGGTCGGCACGGTCGTTATTTCCTTAGGGCCAAGGACACCGATCATCAACTAGTGACTATGCTTTCCAGCTTTGGGAAGCGAGTCGATGACGTTGTGGTCATTGTCCAAGGCAACTAGGAATTCGACGAAGGCGAGGATCGGCTCGATCCTATTCCTAGGCGGAGGGGCGAACCAGGTGGCCGTATAGCCTGTTGTGTTTATTTTTCTTTTTGTTATATTTGTAAAGCTTCACTTTTGAGACCTAATGGTTTTGCTTATGTAGGAAACGATCTGAAGAAAGTTTTGACCTCAACCGACGACGCCGTTCTTTCGGAGATAAAAGTTGCTTTGAAATACTTCAGCCGTCCAAGCCTTCAGAAACAAGGGAGGGCGACCCATATTTTGCTTCAATACGAGCCGACGTACACGACTTTCTCAACAGCAGAAAACATCCCGATTCCAAGGGGCGAGGAGTTTCCAACGGCTCTTATTTTGACCAACTTCAAAAACTTGCACCAAATCGGCTTCGAAGGATCCGACTCAGAGCTCGCAGAAGAAGTCGCTGACGGATCAGGTCAGTTGGAGGCTAAAGTAGACGAGGCTTTAAGGCTAGCGTTTAAAGAAGTCGGCCTCAATCTAGCCAACCCTCCGTCCACCTCAAGTCGAGGGGAAGGTACGACGACGTCTTTAATGGATTAGAGGATCTTCCCGGCACGTTCCCTGAAGATATGGCCAGCTTGTCACTTACAAAGCTCGCCAAAAAGGCCAACGCTGAACGCATGGCCGTGTGGCGGAGAGCGGAGGCCATTCGAGCAGAGGCCAATCGATCCGAAGTGCTGCCCGTCACAGATGTTGAGCCGCCCCTACCTATTACGAAGGAGGCGATTCAAGTACGAGATGCCGAGTTGGAGCCGACCGTGCCGGCAAATGACAAGGCTGAGCGACGCTTGGAGAAGCGTCCTGTCGAGGTTGAGGCCGGGTCTGGAGAAGAGCCTGCCGACAAACGGCCGCGTTTAGAGGAGTCGGATACAGTTGTGCCTTTTGTGGTTCAACCAAAGGTAAGAAACGTGCCGATCTCCTCTGACACGTCGGCTATAAAAGACCCAGCCGTTGCGCTCGGCCTGGCCTCATCAGTCTCATTGTCATTTGACAAGGCCACTTTCCACTCAGAGCCAGACGTCTTAGCGGTAGCGTTAGCCGCTCAATTGGCTCTTCTGGTAAAGATCTTGATCTTGTCTTTCTTTTCTGTGCATATATGTTTGGATTTAACCTCCTACTCCTGTTTTGTATACGGTCGGAAGGATAGCCGAGATAGTCCGCCGCCAGCACGACGCCATCGAACGAATTGGCTGTTTACAAACCGAAGTTGAGGGCCAAAGGAGCCGTGCCGAGTTTGAGGCCTTGAGGGCGAAAATGGAAGCTGCCAGGGCCGAGGTCGAGTTGGAGAGGGCTAGAGATGCGGACCAACTCAGATTGGCTGCCGAGCAGAGGGCGGACACGAGCGAAGCTGCGCTTAAGTTAGCCCAAGAGGCAATCGCCAAACTTGAGGCGGACTTGGCGGAATCAAAGGCGGCGAAGGAGGTAGCCAACGCTGAAGCTTCAAAGGCGTATGAGGCTGGGGAAGGCGTTGCCTTGAAAAATTACGTTCAAGAAGTCCCCAAATTTGAGAATCAGGGATTCAAACACGGCTGGCTCAAAGCCCTTACTGCTGCTAATGTGACATTGGCTATGCCAATTCCATACGAGCAAGTGGATGTTGAGCTGTTAGAGTCTGACTTCGAGGACTGATTTGGGCGACACTTGTTTTTACTTTAGGATTTCAAATGTATTTTACAGCTTTTCGTTTGGTATTGCTACAGTCATTTTCATTTCAGATGTTTTTTCTTTTTGTTTTTGCTAGGCATTTGTATGCGAACTTGTAGCGTTTTGTTTAGTAGTTTTCATATGTAAAATGGCTACAATTTGTGCCCAATTTACTTAATAAAAATTCATTTTGTACTTTGTTGTTAGTTGTGCTAAATTGTGTCATTGATGAATGATATAGTGTTTTGCTATTTTGGATAATACGTTCATGTAGATAATTAGGCAATTTTAACTCCAAAAAACCGAATGCTTGTAGCTCATGGAATGGCTGTGGCACGCATCGATTGGCATTGGGCCTAGATACTTGGCCGATCAGATTAATAAATCTGCCCCTGCCCCAGCCGGTGCAGGAACTTCATAAGCCGAATGGGACTAGTTCGTGGAATGGCTGAGGCGTAGATCGATCGGCATTGGGCCTAGATACTTGGTCGATCAGATTAATAAATTTGCCCCTGCCCCAGCCAATGCAGGAACTTCATAAGCCGAATGAGACTAGTTCATGGAATGGCTGAGGTGTAGATCGATAGGCATTGGGCCTAGATACTTGGCCGATGAGATTAATAAATCAGCTCCTGCCCCAGCCAGTGCAGGAATTTCGTAAGCCGAATGGGACTAGTTCGTGGAATGGCTGAGGCGTAGATCGATCGGCATTGGACCTAGATACTTAGCCGATAAGATTCATAAATCTGGCCTTGCCCCAGCCAATGTAGGAACTTCATAAGCCGAATGGGACTAGTTCGTGGAATGGTTGAGGCGTAGATCGATCGGCATCTGGCCTTTGAGCGTTTAGAATTAATGACGTCGCCTCGGGGTCGCTGCATACATTAAGGATAAATGGGATGATTTCACACCAGTAATTCCACTTACTTTTATTCAGACTTGATTTAAACTAGTCTGGGACAAGTGCGAATGTCAAATAGGTTGTTCTTCAACAGCAGACGAGAAGGACGAACATTGACTGAGTTAGACGCTGCAATGAATCGCAGTAGCGAGCCTGTGCGCGCGGGAGGAAGGGCGTCCAAAGAACGGGACAGGCGTCAGCCCCCTAGTCGTCGAAGCAGATCACCCCGAAAGGAGAAAAAGCAACGGGAAAGCTTCTCGTGACCGCGACCGAGAAGCGAGCCCGACGCGACGCGACGCCACGACCATTGAGTTTTGTGATTTTCGTGGGAAATAAACTGATGACGGAGGTGGATTCCATCATCAACGATCCAAGTGTAACAGTCGAGTTCGCGCGACAGATCTTTCTACCGGAGGTCTAGCAGTCGATGGCTGGATGACAAGATTTTGACGTATTTCGAGAAGGCATCCATGGGGCGATGAAGGGCTGTACACCGCTTATGAGGTTGGCATGCGTCTGCGCGTCGGGAAATAGAGACGAAGGAAGAACGAATATGTAGCTTGAAAGTTCGCGCGGAAAACGTCGAGCGTGAGCTCAGAGAACTTAGGAAGGCTCAAACTGTCGAGCCTCGCGCGGCAGGTCACTCTAACCCGGTCGTGGACGAAAGAGTGACCCAACGGCTGTTAAGTAACGCGTTAGCCGATAGGGAGACGGGAAACATGTTTGCCGTGGAAAATGCAAGGACCATAGGGTATGAACAAGGCTTTCATGCGGGCCGGAAGATTGGGATCGACAAAACCAAGGAGAAGCTTGCAGAGGAGGTTTGCTGATACGAGAACCGTGGCCTTAGGCACGATTGGATTAAGGCACTTCAGGCTGCGGAGGCTCTTCGAGCAGAGGGTGTTGATTCGGCGTTACCATGGTACCAACATGATCATTTTCCCTTTTCCACCTTTGAAGTCAAAAAGAGTGACGATGAGGGAGAAGCCACGTATGAGTAAACATTGTAATGAGAAATCTGATGTAATTTTCGATTGATTGAATAATAGTACATCGTCTATTTTTATTGTAATTTTGAATAATAGTACATTGATTGAAATCTATGTAATCTTGAGTGATGAAAGGTGTTTGTGTTTTGTTGTAATTTTTATTCGACAAGCATTTGCATGTTTTGCGTTTCATAGTGTAAACGGATTTTGCCGGCTCGACGTAAGAGCACTCTACATTTAGTATCTATTCTGCTCCAGATTCAGGTTTCGAAATCAGAATCTTTAATTGGCCAATTGTACATTAAGTATTTATTCGGCTCTAGATTTAGGCTTCGAAACCGGAATCTTTAATTGGTCAATCGTTCATTAAGTATTTATTTGGCTCCAGAGATCATGCACGATGGGCGCTTCAAATTCGGAGGATTAATCGGCACAAAGGTGTCATGCAAAAGCGAGGCTCCGAATCCGGAGGCTTTATCGGCACAAAGGCGTCATGCGCTGATGGGGCTCTGAATCCGGAGACTTGTATTAGCCAATTGTGATATCCACGAAGGGCGCTTAGAATCCGGAGGCTTTTTCGGCCCAAAGACGTCATGCGCCGAAGGGGCTCCGAATCTGGAGACTTGTATTAGCCAATCGGGATATCCACGAAAGGCGCTCCAAATCCGAAGGCTTTTTCAGCTCAAAGACGTCATGCACCGAAGGGGCTCCGAATCTGGAGACTTGTATTGGCCAATTAGGATATCCACGAAGGGCGCCCCGAATCCGGAGGCTTTTTCGGCCAAAAAACGTCATGCGCCGATGGGGCTCCGAATCCGAAGACTTGTATTAGCCAATCATGATAACCACTGTAGACACCCCATTTTTGACCGACCTTAAGACTCAGACGTCACCGATTGAGCGCTTGGTGATGTTGCATAATGTGCTCGCTCAGAAGTTTCAGAGTTGCGGCCGTGAGCCCTGCCTCCGGACTTCCGAACCTTCTTTTGTGCTTTGCCTCGGTTTGCGAACCAGGCTCGGTTTTCTTTGTTTCTTTTCCTGAGGGGAGGGAGAGGTCCTGTAGACCATCTCTCAGTGGCCGTGGGCTACATTTGGTGGCCGTAGGCCATTTTGCTCATTTCGGAGTCCGATTTCCGGTTTTTCGGGACCGTTGGCCGTGTGCCTCGTTTCGGGACCACCTAACCATCTCCATTTGCCCTGATTTTTGGAATACATCTTATTTTCTCCCTTTTGAGGGACACTGGGGTCTGAGAAACCCACTTCGTGGCCAAATGCCACTTTCGGTGCTTAACAGCCCATTTTCGGGACCCCGAACTGCGCGTTTTGGCCCCCGAACATTCGTTTTGCAGCGGTTTTCGTTCATTTTTGGCAGGTACCTCTGTTTTATCACCGGGAAGGTCACTGAAGGATGGGAGGCCAGTAATTGTTACAGCAACCAGTTATATACCCTCCGACGCCCTCCGACGCCCGTTTTTCACACTTCCGGGCTAATGTTGAACACCTTGGGCCCATTTTCTCGAACTTTGAACCACATATTTGTGATGTACACACATGGGAGGACCCTAAAAGTTGGTGGCCGGCCA
>NW_021025230.1:752576-767071 GCF_004153795.1 Camellia sinensis | reverse complement strand
AACGTCTTTCTCCCTTTTATTTATCCGCTTATGATGGTTAGATTAGGGCATATTTTAATTAGCATACAGTATGACAGCATGTTTGCATTCATTCATCTGTTTTGCATACATCGGGCTCGGCGCATCATACTAACTGCATTGTATTTCAATTCCAAATTGAATACATGTTAGTTGCTGCATTCCATATGCCATGTTTAGAATAGCCGAGCCTACTATAGTTTGCATTCTTGCATGTGTTGCATTAGGCATTTCTGTATACTTAGGATCATGCATGATTTCTAATGTAGTTTCTATTTTGGCTTGGAGTACCCGGTGAGCTTTATGCTTTAGCATCCTTGCATACGTGTGAGTACTGCCATGAATAACATGCTTACCATGAGGCAATATGCTTATGTGATATAACTGCCTGAATGCCTGTGGGTGAAGGTTGAGTTATTTGGATTGGAATAAATCATCAATTGTTTGTTTTAAGCCCACTAGATAGTGACAAAACCCCCTTTTCTTAAGCCCACCTGCGGGTGGCAAAATCTGCATTTTAAGCCTACCTGCGGGTAGCAAACCATTTTCAAAAAAGCAAACATGAAATGTTTTGTTCCAATTCAGGCGACTCAGTCTATACTTGTATGCTGCGCGCATCACATAGTAACCTAGGCTAATAACCGGAATAAGAACTCACAATGTTTTCAAAAATAGATATCATGGTTAGTAGAGGCCGATCTTTGACCGGGCGAGCGGGGGTGCTCACGAAGTGACCTTCCCTAATCGTACCCAAGTTCCCGAGCCGAGGCAACTTTGGTGATGACGGACACGTGGCCTTTGGCACCGAGTCAGGGTTTCCTAAATTTCCCATTTTAAAAACATTTAGGTGGCGACTCTGTATCTGGCAAAACAGTCCATGTTTGTTACTTCTTTCAAAAATTAGTTTTCTCAAAACGATTTGCCAGATTTGGACTCTTTGGTTCAGACTTAGAACCGTGACAAATTTGAGAGTCCTGAGCTGTAGTGACCCCAATATGAACGGAACGGGAGCTCGTTCCTCCCGGGGCGTTCGGGGATGTCTACACCACGAAGGGCTCTCCGAATCCGGAGGCTTTTTCGGCCCAAAGACGTCATGCGCCGAAGGGGCTCCGAATCCAGAGACTTGTATTGGCCAATTGGGATATCCACGAAGGGCGCTCCAAATTCGGAGGCTTTTTCGGCCCAAAGACGTCATGCGCCAAAGGGGCTCCGAATCCGGAGACTTGTATTGGCCAATTGGGATATCCACGAAGGGTGCTTCGAATCCGGAGGCTTTTTCGGCCCAAAGACGTCGTGCGCCGATGGGGCTCCGAATCCGGAGACTTGTATTGGCCAATCGTGATATCCACGAAGGGCGTTTCGAATCCGGAGGCTTTTTCAGCTCAAAGACATCATGTGCTGAAGGCGCTCCCAAAGGGCGCTCCAAATCCGGAGGCTTTTTCGGAATGCCTTTGAACTGGACATTGTAGTGAGTAAATAGCGATCTTTGCATTACAGAAGATGAGATGTACATGGCGAACCGTTTAGAACAAGTATCTTGTCCCATAAGTCGAGTCAATGATAAAATTTGCGTAAATGCGTGGAATTCCAAGGCCGAGGCAGACTCCTTCCTGACATGTGCTTGAGCCAATATGCCCTCACTCCTGCGATTGAATCAATTTGATACGGGTCGTCCCAGTTAGGACCTAACTTTCCATCAGCCAGTTTTCTGGCAGCGGGAAGTACTTTCTTCAGGACCAGCTCCCTTAGTGAGTAGCGGCGCAGCTGAACCCGTTGATTATACGACTTAGCAAGCTGTTGCTGATACCGCACCACTGATGTAAGGGCACGGTCTCTTCGTTCTTCAATCAGAACTAAATCCAAGCAAGCATCATGTTGTTTCGGCCTAAATAAAAACTTTCGATTTCAAGGTTGGGAGGCCGATTTCCAGGGGTATGATTGTCTGTGTTCCAAAGCATAGGGCAAACGGCGTTTCCCCAGTCGATCGTCTCGGCGTAGTTCGATGAGCCCACAACACACTCGGCAATTCTTCGACCCATTTGCCTTTAGCTTTCTCCAACCTCTTCTTGATACCGTCTAAGATGGATTTGTTAGAGGCTTCGGCTTAACCATTGCTTTGGGGGTAAGTCGGTGTGGAAAAGTAGGGCCGGATACCATACTTGTTGCACAGCTCTCGGTAGACGCCGCAATCGAACTGGGTGCCGTTGTCTGAGATGAGAGCTTTCAGAATACCGAATCGTGTTATGATATTTCTCCATACAAAGCACTTGACATCGGCGTCTCGAATGTGCGTTAATGCCTCTGCTTCAACCCATTTCATGAAGTAATCTGTGGCGACGATCAAGTATCGCTTGTTCCCTGGGGCCCTTGGCAATGGTCCTACGATATCAAGCCTCCACTGGGCAAATGGCCAGGGACTGGTGATAGAGCTTAGCTCTTCAGCAGGCAGGTGGGTTAACGGGGAGAACTTCTGGCACTGTTCACATTTCTTCACATAACTTTCGGTATCAGCTCTCATTGTCGCCCAGTAATACCCCTAAGTTATAGCTCTATGGGCCAAAGAGTGCTCGCCGAAATGGGCACCACAACTGCCTTCATGTATTTCAGTAAGAAGCTCTTCGACTTTATCGGGCTGCACACATTCCAAATATGGACTAGAGAGGGATTTTTTATAAAGCCTTCCTTGCGGATCTAAGTAGTATCGCAGGGCTTTGTTTCACAGCTTGTGCACTTCTTTCTTGTCCTCTGGGAGCTGTTCGGAAGACAGGAATGCGACAATAGGATCCATCCAACTCGGTCCAGATTCTATAACATTGACCTGGACTTCCTCCAAAGGGCCAATGCTCGGCTCCGGGATGAAACCTACTTCGATGGTCCGTTTAATCTCTGAGTTAATGGTGGAGGCTAGGCAGGTAAGGGCATCTGCATGTGTGTTTTGATCACGAGTTATCTGGTTCAATTCGTGATGGTCAAATTTTGCCAGCAAGGAGTTAGTCGTTTTCATGTAAACCGCCATACGGTCATTTCTTGCCGCGTACTCCCCCTTCAGTTGATTAATCACTAGTTTGGAATCGCAAAATACAAGTAGACGCCGAGCAACCAGAAGATGTGCATTTCGCAAACCGGCTAGAAGGGCCTCGTATTCGGCTTTGTTATTTGATGCTTCGAAGCCGAGCTTGACGGCCTGCTCAATTATTGCGTCGTCAGGAGCCATGATCACAACTCCGGTTTGGCTGCCCCGCTGATTGGATAATCCATCACAGTACAACTGCCAGATGTCCCTAACATAAATTCTTCAATTCGGCTTCGGTCGAATTTCATCGGACTTGAAATTGGCAAGACCCCTAGTGAATTCGGCAACAAAGTCGGCTAGCACCTGTCCTTTGATTGAGGTTCTAGGTAGAAACTAAATGTCGTACTGGTCGAGTTCAGGAGCCCACTTTGAAACACGTCCTGACGCTTCTGCACTTCGTAGTATTGATCGGAGGGGATAATCTGTTAGCACTCCGATGCCATGTCCTTGGAAGTAGTGCATCAGTTTTCTTGCACCATGACTAGGGCTAGGATGAGTTTTTCCAGCAGAAGGTAGCGTGTTTCGGCGTCGACCATTGCCTTGATCACATAATATACTGGCCGCTGCTCCCCCAGCTTTTCTTTTATCAGTACGGCGCTGACGGCCTTATTGGAAACTGCCAGATACAAAATGAGCGGGTCACTAGCAGCAGGTGTTGTCAAGAGTGGTATTGAGCGGAGGTAAGTCTTGAGGCTGTTGAAAGTGGCTTCGCATTCAGCGGACCATTCAAAAGCCTTGCCCTGCCGTAGTGTATGGAAGAATTGTCAGCAGAGATCTGTAGACCGGCTGATGAACCTGTTGAGTGCGGCGGCCATCCCCATCAGCTTTTGAACCTCTTTTACTTAACGAGGGGAGCTGAGTTCCAAGATTGCTGTGATTTGCCTCGGGTTGGCCTCGATTCCCCGGTGGTTGACAATGTAACCCAAGAACTTACTGGAGCCGATCCCAACTGCACATTTGGAAGCATTCAGCTTCATTTTGTATTTGCGTAAGATGCCGAACGTCTCTTCTAGATCGGCTAGATGGGTTTGCTCTTCTCTGGACTTGACCACCATGTCATCAATGTACACTTCCATAGTGTGGCTGAGTTGCTCCTTGAACATAGCTGTGACTAGTCTTTGGTAAGTTGCCCCTGCGTTCTTCAGCCCAAAAGGTATAACCTTATAGCCGTAGGTTCCTCTTGGGGTGAGGAATGCAGTTTTTTCTTGGTCCTCAGGATGCATGGTGATCTGATGGTAGCCTCTGTAAGCATCGAGGAAGCTCATGCGCTGATGGCGCGCTGTCGCTATACGAGTTGGTCAATTCTGGGTAGGGGAAAACAATCTTTGGGACAGGCTTTGTTTACGTCTATGAAATCGACGCAAACTCGCTAAGTCCCATTTTTCTTCTTCACAACCACTGTATTAGAGAGCCATGTAGGGTAGGTCACTTCCTTGATTGCCCCAGCGTCAAGCAACCTGTCAACTTCCTCAACAACGGCGGCAGTGTGCTCTGCGGTTGACCGCCGACTTTTCTAAATAATCGGCTTGCGTTTAGGGTCAACATTCAAACGGTGCTGCGAAACGGACGGATCTATACCCGACATCTCGTATGGAGTCCACGCAAAGACGTCAAGGTTGCTGAGCAAGAAAGAGATTAGCTCCTGTCTGTCGGCTTGACTCAAGGAGGAGCCGACCATGAAGATCTTCTTTGGGCTTCCGTCAATTTCGACTCAGTCTAGGCCTTTCGTGGCCTTTTCACTTGGAAGCCGCCCAACATCGTCGAGGCTCTCCCGATCTGGCACCTCAATGGAATTTACTTGCAACTCCTTTGCCGTCTTTCTAGCAAGGAGGTAACATGCTTGTGCTGATTTCTGGGAGCTGCGGATTTCCTCAATGTCGCGTTTCGTCGGGAAGCGTAGCAGCTGATGATACGTACTTGGCACGGCCTGCATGGTGTGCAACCAAAGTTCGCCCCATAATGAGATTGTACGGCGATGGCAGCTTCACGACCAAGAATTCTACATTCACTTGTCGGGAGCCCGCTCACACAGGTAGTGTGATTTTTCCCAACGGGTACTCTCGGTTGGTGTTGAAGTCGAATAGTAGGTAAGGAGCCGGAGAGAGATCTAATTCGGAGAAGCCGAATTTGGTGAATGTCTTGTAGTACATGACCTCCGATGTGCTCCCCGGATCAATGAGTACGCGCTCAACTGTGAATCGGTTTACGCGTAACTCAATTACCAAGGGGTCAATATGGGGCAGTGTCACTCCGACCAAATCTGAGTCATCAAAAGTAATGCCTGCGGCTTCATGGGGCCGTTTAGCCAGAGTGAGTTAGCTTTGAGGGTCGGAGCTCGACTGAATCGTATGCACCGCCGATGACATTGGCAGGCTGTATATCATGTGGAACACGCCGAGCGGAGGTAAATCCTGTCTCAAGGCTATTGCTTTGGTCGGGTTGCCTTTTCGGACGTACTGTTATAGCTGGCCATCTTGTGCCAATTCCTCCAGGTGATCCTTTAGTGCATAACAACTCTCAGTATCATTGCCATGGTCCTTGTGATATTCACACCGTCTATCCCATCTTCTTGTGTCTGGAGGTCCCACCATTTTTGACGGCCATTTGAAGAATGGAAGGTGTTGAATTTTGGACATAATCACACTGATCGGCTCTGTCAACTCCGTATATTTCTTGTTGGCGCGCCTTGTGCGCCTGCTATCAACTTGCAGTTGTTCATTTTCTCAGTGGGAGCATTGGTCGCTTGATCGGCGAGAATCCCGCATCTTGTCTCGTTTGGCCCGATGCTGTGGTTCAGGGCTCTGCAGCGCTACCGTCTTGTTGATCACATTTCCGGCTTTAACCCTCAAGGTATCATCCTTCACTTTACAGTTTCTTCAACTTTCTTCATCAACGACCAAACTATTTTGGGGGGCCGTCTGGTCAAAGAGCTGCGGAGGGCACTATCAGGTTGCAGCCCCATCTTGAAGGCAGTGATGGCCATGGAGTCGTTGCAAGCATCGTCTACCAAATTGAAACATTCCCAATACCGCGCCGAGTAGGCACGAAGGGTTTCCCTCGGTTGAATCTGCATTGCCCAGAGGGAATCGGCTTGCTTTGGCTGGACATCATTAGTGATAAACCTTGCCCTGAAAGATTTTTGGAGTTGGTGGAAGCTTTTAATCGAAGCCGGCTCCAGTTTATAATACCACCTGATAGCTAGTGGTCCCAAACTGCTCGGAAATATTCTCCACATCAAAGCCTCGCCATCCGCATATAGCGTCATGGCTTGCTTGTAATGGCAGATGTGATCAGTGGGGTCTGATTTACCATCGTACAAAGTGAAGGACGGGGCTTTGAATTTCTTGGATAGCACTGCCTTTGCAATCCGTCGTACAAAGGGGTCGTGTTGATCTTCATCTGAACTGTTTCTTCTTCGCTTGTGCCTTATACAGGGACTCTCTTCAGAAGAACTGGTAGTTTCAGGTTGCCCCTTCTTCTTGGGCTCCGGGGATAATGAGTCGGAGTCACTATCAATGTAGTCTTGTCGGGCTTAGGGTTGTCGACCACTTGCCCTCGGAGGTCGCTCGGGATCTAGGCGTACAGCTTGTTTGGACTTCACCATCTCCAAGGTCAGATCTTGATGGAGACGTTTGTTCTCAGCGATCATGTTCTCCAACCTCTGTTCATTTTCCTTTGCTTGTTCCATGATCGCCTAAGTTGTCTCATGTTTTGAAGTCAAGGGTGAGACGAAGTTCAAAACGCGTCTTGCGACGATAGTCTCCGGTCCAAGCATAGTTGTTGAAGTGAGGTCGTCTCTCTGCGTGGTTTCATCGGTGACTATCGGAGGGTCTTTTGTTACGCCTGCCATGGATGTATTTGAGTATTCCCACAGACGGCGCCAATTTTGGAGAAGTGGTTTGGAAATACTCTTCAGACCTTGGGAGACGCTCGTGATCCTCTGCTAGTCACCTGAAAAGGAATAAACACTCCAGTCGGGGGTGCCAGAATTAGCACTCCGACAGGCAAGTCAGTCTCTACACTCAAGATTGCTTGTATTCTAAGTTAAGCATAATAGTTCTCACATACCTCTTTCTGGCTGATGTTCTTTTGTTTATATCTTTTCTTTCTTGGGCCTCGGGATTGGGCCCATCTTCAATTCGGCATTCGGCCCCTTTCGCAGCAGGTTGCTTTTCACTCGGCCCCTTACCCAATGGCCTTTCGACCGAATAGGGTATGAGGCCGAATATGTGGGGCAAAGCCGAATACTATATTGATTTTCTAGCTTTCCAAGTTCATCTATTTGGCCTCTTTGCAATCCCCATTATTCGGCCCCCATAGCCGCCATTCTAAGTATTGTCGGTACAACCACCATTCCTAGTATTATCAGTTCTGCCGCCATCTGAAGTTGCTAAGGGAAAAAGAAAACCGAAGCAACTAAGTTGTAGAGGCAACACTTGCAGCGGTTAAGTTGCGGAGGTACTTTGTTTTAGCGCCGCTATTCCAAGTATTGTCAATACAGTCGGCATTCGTAGTATTGTTGGTTCCGCGCAGCCACCTAGAGTTACTGAGGGAATGAGAAAATCGAAGCAACTAAGTTGCAGAGGCAATACTTGTAGCGACCAAGTTGCAGAGGCATTTTGTCAGTGCTGCCATCTCTAATAGTGTAAGTTTTGCCATCTGAACTTGCCGCGAGAAATGACTGCCGCAACAATTACGGCCGCAGCAACTAACTTGTGGAGGAAACACCTTAAGGTGATAGCAGCATTTGGAAGAAACTTTCCCTCCACAAGTAGAGGCCAATGCTTGGCGCTGATAGCAGGTCCTAAGGCATTACTAGCCTAGGCTTGATAGCTGGTCCCAAAGTAATTTTTAGTTCGGCGTTGATAGTAGGCCGCAAAGCTCACTAGCTCGACGTTGATAGCAGGCCCCAAGGCTTACTAGTTGGAGATGATAGCAGGCCCAGAGATACCAGTATACTGCGGCAACCCTGCGAAAATGGGAGCAGGGCAGCCCAAGCGCAAGGGATTCCTTTTCCATTTACCTAGGTCATAGACCTATCTTGGTGTCACGACCCAAACTCGCCCTTATAGGTTTAGCGTCGTAACCGGCCAGTAAACCTTGGATTACCAAAGGTCTCGGAACGGAATATCATATAATTGGGGGCTGAGGAAGCAAATATATAAATATACGTAGTTCATTGAGCTGTGCTGACATATATGGGACAGAAATTTAAAACTTGTATAAAATATATACCTATATAACATCATATCTACATAAGTCTTGTAACACCGTACAAGGCGTACGGATGAACAAAAACAGAACAAAACGTAAGCGTTCTTAGCATGATACACAAAACTTGACTTCCATAGACGTGAACCTCCCCAGGAGGCACAGTGGTTGGCTGACTCCAAAACCCTCCAGGCAGTAGCTTAAGCCTGGTCACACGCCTGCTCACCTACACACGTAATATAAACAGCGAGTGGAAGCCTAGTGAATAATAACAGAGTAAAAGGTTAAATGAATGATGTCTTACCAGATTTAGAAAATAGAAACATGTTCATATTCATATACTTGTTTGAATCATATTCAAAAATCAAAATTCATGCTTGTTCTTACGCGGTACATCCATTAACGCTAACAAATCAAATACAGAGCATTAAGGGTCATACTTGTTAGTTCCATAAAGGAACCTCCAGTACTGGAAACAGATAATTTGCTTGCCAGTGACACAAAGGAACCTCCAATATTGGGAACAAATAACATTCTTGCTAGTTCCACACAAGAACCTCCAGTACTGAAAACAGATCATATACTTGCCAGTTCCACAAAAGAACCTCTAATACCGGGAACAGATCATATACTTGAACCATGGAATTATTGCCACGAGTGCTTGTCAAAAACTGGACGATCATTTATTGTACAGAGCATAACATTTCATAAAACAGATCTTATTTCATATACAGAAAATAAATAAAGTTGAACATAGCTTTACTAAGTTATTACTCACTGATAAGTACACAGATAGCTTTGATGGCAACCAAGGAATCAATAGCTCGCGGCGTGTGACCTACACAAACATAACAGATATGCATATTAAAACACATGCTTGTGTCGTACTTAACTTATTTCATTTCGTTCTTTGTGTGTTTCTAAGTTTTATCCTCATTATTGTGTCTTATTCATGGCCTAGGAATGCCTAGGATGCAATGAGGATGCTAAAATGCACTTAAAAACACTTAGTCACAAATGCAGAAAACAGAGGTCTCGCTTGAGCGCAACTTCCTCCGCTTGAGTAATCTGTAAATTTTGCAAAAAGCACTGGTGCTTAATTTTTACGCTCGACGCACGCTCGACGGTCGCTCGAGCCAAGGTTTTTAAACTCAGACCGGACCGGCTGGTCGAATTGGGAACCGAGCCTGGTTCTGGTTCGGCCAACCCAGTAAACCCAGATGAGGCTCAAAACTGTTCTAAAATGAAAGAATCGGATGGCCCGCTGGTTCAACCGGTAAACCTGATGACCCAGACGAGTTATGAGGAACCGGCCGGGTTTGTTGAAGTTATATATAACACTGAAAAATCTCAAATTCTAGGGCTACAACAGATTTTCTTTGGCTCATCTCTCTCTCAAAAGGGTGCCGCTTCGTTCGCTAGTTTTGGCTTGAAATCTGGCAGTGAACGGAAGTTACAGAGGACACAAATCTAGCGTGGTGAGTACTTTGACCGACGACCTCTGCTTTGCTGCTGCTTTGTTTCGTTGGTAAGTATTTTCTTTCTCTTCTTCTTCTGCTGCTCTTCCCTTTTTCTCCTTTCCTGCTGGTTTTATTTATTTATTTATTTTTTTATTTATTTATATCAGATCAGATTAAAGCCCAGTGAATTTGTTTTTGGTGTGAGTAGGTAGAGTTTTCTCTTCCTCTTTGTTTGTTGTAAATGAAATTTTATTTTCTGGGTAATTAGTTTAGTTTTTTACAATATGGTGGGCAATGGGCATAATGAGGCCACCACCGTGGGTCTCAATTGCAACTGGAAAAAAAAAATTATGCTTGAATTCTTTAGCAGATTTGGCTCTGCCTTGTCAATTTTGGTTAGGCTTCTCAGATGAGTTTAGGGATACCTAAGAAATTTCATGTGTTTTAGGTGGAAAGCATGACTCTAGTAGTCCCAATAATAGTGATAATAGTAGTTGGTATTCTTAGATCTCCATGAATATTGATATCAACTTAACAACATAGTACAGACCAAAACAGAGATCCCTATTTATTGAACTCACACCTATTTTTTTATTGCTTCTATTAAACATTGTTATTCTTGCTAGGCACCTGTATTAATTTTAAAAATTCTTGAAGGTTGCATTTGGATTCATGAATTTGAATTTAATTATGTTAGAACAAAAATTAGAATAGAAATTCATAATTAAGTGCTATCTTCATGCAATCAATTTCAATTGAATAATATTTGTTGTTGAGAAATGGAAAGATCAATATATATATAATCTTTCATATAATTATACAATTCCAAGTTTTTGTTTTTTGTTTTCATAGTTCTTAGATACATGATAATAAAATTCTAATTTCATGCTATTTTTTCATAATAAATTTATGATTTCAAATATTACTAAATGTATTATATTGGGTTGTTTTAGGTGAAATGGATTCATCTGGCCATAATTCAACTGCACACTCTAATACCCCATCATTAACAAGAGGTAAATCTGATCCAGTATAGGACCATGTAACTGAGGGGCAAGCTCTCGATGGAAAGAAAACTTTAACATGTTTGTATTGTGGGAAAACTCTCAAAGGTGGAGGGATTAATAGAATGAAGCAACATCTTCCAGGAAAGTCTGGTGAGGTTGGGCCATGTAAGAAAGTTTAAGGTGACATTAGGTATCGAATGGAAGAGTCTTTGAAAGCAATTATTGAGAAAAATAAACGAAATGAAGAATCTAATTCCTTTGGTCGGGCTGTTTTTGAATTTGAGGATGATGCCGAAATTGAAGAAATAATTCCACAAGGCAATAAGGGCATCTTAGTTAATGAAGGTGGTGGTAGTAGGAATAAAAATAAGGCAACAATGACATAAAGAGGAAAAGGAAAGAACACTGCAAAAATTTATAATTTTTTTGCACCAAGGACCACTCCAGACTCTCAACCAACTATCAACAGTGCCCTTACAACTAAAGAAGCTGTACATAGGACACATATGATTGTGGCAAAATTTTTGTATGATACATGTGTTCCAATGAATGTTGTCAATTCCATACACTTTTAGCCCATGTTTGATGCTGCAATCACCATTGGTCCAGGATATAAAGTTCCTACCTACCATGAAGTTCGAGTTCCTTTATTGAGTGACTCAAAGAAAGAGCTTCAATTGCTTATTGACTTTGAAAAGTTTACTTGGGCTAATACTGGGTGTACAATTATGGGTGATGGTTGGACTAATGGTAGACATAGAACTCTCATTAATTTTCTTGTCTATTGCCCTAGAGGAATCACTTTTATTAAATCTGTTGATGCCTCTGATGTTGTAAAAGATGCTTCTCTTTAAAAAAAAAAAAAAATTGTTTGAAGAAATTATTGAGTGGGTGGGAGCAAGCAATATTGTGCACATGTTGACAGATAATGGGGCAAATTATGTTGTTGTTGGAAGGCTTGTTAGTGAAACTTACAAGAATATTAACTAGTCTCCTTGTGCAGCACATTGTTCGAACTTAGTGTTAAGTGATATTTCCAAGTTGAATCATGTGAAAGAGCTTGCCTCTAGAGCATAAAGTGTGACAAGATTTATTTACAATCGCTCATGGTTGATAGCTTGGTTGAGGAAAAGAAAATGATAGATTGAAATTGTGCGCCCAGGAGCAACCCGTTTTGCCACTACTTTCATTGCATTGCATAGTATTCAAAAACACATGCATGATTTGAAAGTCTTAGTGACAAGTAAGGATTTTGTCGATTCAAGGCATGCAAAAGATAAGAAAGTAAAAGAAGTTGTCGTTATCATTTTAGATAGTAAGTTTTCAAATGATTGCTTGATCATTGTTAAGATTGTTGAGCCACTCATGAGATTGTTGCGTATTGTTGATGGAGATAAAAAACCTTCAATGGGATATGTATATGAGGGCATGTATAGGGCAAGAATAGAAATTAAGAATGTTTTCATGAAGAAAAAAAGATTTTTGTTTAGGGGTTTGGAGTTGAAGAAAAGAGGAAAGGAGAGGAGAAAACTAGTTTGGGAGAAGTTCGGCATGAATCCGGGTAAAAGAGAATCGAGCAGTTCTCACTAAATCGAGCTTATCTAGCTATGAGGCCACCACAGTTGGAAAGAAGACTTTCGGGGCTTCATTTTTTGTTCAAGAATCTCTTAAATCCGAGTCCGGATGGCGGAGATATGATTGATTGAAGTTGGGCATCATCCCGGTTGGACCGAAACTAAGCAGTCTTCACCAAAACAAGCATAACTTTTTGTACAGTTGTAATTTTGATGCAAGGCTGGTACCATTGGAAAGCTTACTTCCGAGGCTTCAATTTTGACACAAGATTGACATGAAAAGGAGTTCATATTAAGAAGTTATGCCCGTTTGAAGTTAGACTTGCAGAGCAGATTTTTCCTACTGACCGGCCAGAAGATTTGGCCGACCGACCAAATAGATGGCCGACCGGCCAGAACAGATAGCCGACCGGCCAAATAGATTGCCGACCGGCTAGTTAAAGTATCTGACCAACCAATTTTGCTAGCCGACGACCTTCCAGAGTATTCTACAGATTGAATGGATGCCAGCTGTGCCAGCTATTCTCCACTCAACCCACTGTCCGAGGGGCTGCCTTTTGGGGGGGAAATTTGAATTTGTTTCCCCCCTTCTTGGCTCTTTCCTCTTTAAAAACCAGAACTACCTCATTTCTAAGGGTTACAAAAACCAGCTGAGGCTTTGATACATACACCCTCTATATCTCTCTCCTTCAACCCTCCAAACCCTAAGGTTCTTGCACCCTTTGCACTACAACCCATAGCACCACACCTCTACACTCCATTCCAGAAACTTGGGGGCCATTTGAAGAGGTTGAGAGCTCAGAAACTTGGTCCAAGAGATGCTGGTTTACTGCTCCACAAGGGTGAGTTCTCCTTTTCCCTTTTCTAGTCTTTTCTTACTTTGTATCTAAGCCATACTTGCTAGCATTTTTGGGTTCCAACCCAAACTGTAAATAGTTATATTTTGAGCCCCTTTTCATGTTTGATTAAGGGTCTTTCTCTGTTTGAGGCCAGTTGCTATCACTTGCTTCTTTACCTCTCTTTTAGGTCTTATTTTTGCATAGTATTTTAGGCCTATTTGTGAGCTGTTTTGGATCTTTCTATAAACTGTAAAATATCTTGTTTTGAGCCCCTCTTCAACATTGTTGAAGGGCTCTCATTTTTTTGAGAACAGCAGCTGCCACTTGCCTCTTTATCCCCATTTTAGGCCTTTTCTTGCATGATAGTTTACGTCACTTGTGCTAATTTTCGTGGCTTGATGTAAACTGTAAAGGGTCTTATTTTAAGCCCCTCTTGAACTTTGTTGAGGGGCTTATCACCATTTGGGGCCAGATGCTGTCCCTTTGTGTTTAATCTCTCTTTTAGGGCCATTTTTGCATGATAGATTAGCTCTATTTGCATTCATTTTTGGGACTTGTTATAAACTGGAAATATGCAAGTTTTGGGACTGTTTTGCATCTGTCTTCATGCTTCATGATCAAATAATGCATGCTTTGTAAAGCTATAGGCCAATGCGTATGCCTAGTTTTGTGTTTTGGGGCCATTCCATGCATCGGGTGCCATGTTTTCATGATTCGGGGCTGTTTTGTATCACATTTCAGTGCTGGAATTACATGCTTGTGTACCATATTTCATGCCTTGCCATGCCTTGTTAGAGTTGCATACTATGCTTTAGGTTTGGTCCTCGGTTTGCGTGCATGCGTGCATGCGTTTCGAGAGTCTCATTTTCATCTAATGGCCACTGATTTTGGCATGCTTGCGAGCTATCCATGTTAGTTTAAGTCCATCATCGCATGTTGTTGCATGCCATGTTTGCTTACATGTTTAGGTTGCGCGCCTAGTATACATTGCTCATTTGCATGTTCATGTTGCATACTTAGCCTCCATGCCTAGGTTGCATTTCATTGAGCATGCATCCATTGTCTCTTGATCAATCATGATAGGGGTTGGGGCCCTTTGATGTGTTTTGTGCTTGCATTTCATTTGATATCAAAGTTGCAAAACTTGGCCTCTTAGGCCATCATGCATAATTGATGGCCCGAGGGTCGAGGGTCATGCTCCCTTGAGTCCCTTGCATGATAGGGAGTGTGCCCGCGCATACATTTGCTTGAAATTCCATGCCATACACTGTCTGTCCTTGTTGCTGTCAAAAACCAGTTTCTGCAGGGAGTTT
>NW_021025230.1:721324-749537 GCF_004153795.1 Camellia sinensis | reverse complement strand
CGGGCGAGAGGGGGTGCTCATAGCTGACCTTCCCCAATCGTACCCAAGTTCCCGAGCCGAGGTAACTTTGGTGATGACGGACACGTGCCTTTGGATCGAGTCAGGGTTTCCTAAATTCTCCATTAAAAAAAACATTTAGGTGGCGACTCTGTATCTGGCAAAGTAGTCCATGTTTTGGCACTTCTTTCAAAAATCTGTTTTTCTCAAAACGATTTGCCGATTTTTGACTCTTTGGTTCAGATTAAGAACCGTGACAATTTGAGTCCGAACTGTAGTAGACCCGCAAAACGAACGGAACGGGACCTCACCCTCTCGGGGCGTTCGAGGACGTCTACAGTTTCTTGCTACTCTGCTAGGGATTTTGAGAGCTTGACTCGAACTCTAAATATCCTGTTTGATTTCCTTTATGTGTTTTTTTGCATTGCATTTGCATTGGTGCGCCTAGGACACCGTGTTTGCCATCTGCCATTCCTGAACGGTTTGCTGGAGGCTTGTCTTGTCAAGGCATGACCATAAGACTGACCGGTTGTGGGCTCTGACAGTATGGGAACAACAACCCCGGTTTTACCGGGCACCCTTTTTGACCATTCGACCTAGTGCATATTCTGAATCCATAGTGACCATTCCAAACTAGGACAGGTTGCTCACCCGATGCTAAGTTGTTGAAACCGCTGCGTGCGTAGTGAAAGCCTAGCTCCTGACAAAATAGGACAGGGAAACCCTACCCCAACATAGGGGTGTTTTGGCTCTCACTTATCTGCTATGTGCTTTAGAGTGCGTCTCTACAGGGAATGCATTTATTAGTTTGTAAGTTTGGGCTCAGGCCTGCGGGCACCAATTCTATTTTGGGATTCAGTTTACCTGAGGGTATGGTTTATAGGCAGAATTTTGGGGCAGAATTCAGTAGAAGGGCACAGTCATCTTACTATGCTCATATCTGTTTTGGCGAAATCAGGCTGAGGTGCTGTCTGTTTCTCTTTTGCTAGGTAGTCTGGGAACCATAGCTTCGAGAGGCTCCACTATCCCCGGGTACATTGGATTTTTGCTGATAGACTTTGTCGGGTCAGAGATTCAGTTCAAGGGCAATCGGTGTTCCTTCACTAGAGACAGGGTAAAAACGCCAGTCAGGCACAGATCATTAGTTCAACAGTCTTCGGATCAGCAGTCATTATCCATCTCACCTGCGTCCAGTTGGGTTGAGATATCTGCTTTTACCACAAAGACAGATATACCGATAGACCAGTTAGATCAGGCAGTATGTGCAGGAATGGAAGAGATGGGTGCGCCCAACTCCAAGAAAGTATGAAAACCATGCAGCAGGACGCTGTTCGTCAAGCTGAATTTGCCAAACAACAGGCCGAGGTCATGGCTCAACAGGCAGATTTAATTGCCCGGTTACAACAGCAAACCGGAGCATCTGCTCCACACCAGTCCCTCCCCCACCAAGAGTCCCAATACCCGGGGAGACGGCGAATGTTCAGAACGTTCAGGAGGATACAGACATCCCAACGGGGTCGGCTCCGCCCCCGATTCTACCTCAACTATCCAAGGCACCCATCCTATCAATCAACCGGATTCTCCCTTCGAGTCCGAGGGACCCATGGCATTAAAAGTGAGCAAGCTTGAAAAGCTGTTCAAGAAATCTCAAGGTGTGAAGTCCATTCCGGACATTGAGGACAGGTATACCGACGCAGCCGTGACGCTGCCAGATCGGTTTAAGATGCCACAAATTGATCGTTTTGACGGATCCGGGGATCCATGGTGCACCTGCGACTGTTTTCAGATATTTCTAAGGCCGATGGGCCTCACCAGACTATAGAAGCTTTCACTGTTTGGCCGGACCCTGTCAGGTGTAGCGGCCATCTAGTATGCAAAACTGGAAGATGATGTCAAGAGAAACTGGGATGAGATGGCTGAGGCGTTCATTGCACAGTACTCCTATAACACTCAAATCGAGATTACGACCCGTGATCTTGAGACGACAAGGCAGGAGGGCGAAGGCCCGGTGGAGGGCGAAGGCCTCGATTGATGACTCTAAGGCCTACTGATAAGGATCAAATCCGATGATTGTGCGCAATCACCAGCCTAAGCTAATGCAGAAAATGATCGTGCTCCTCTTTCCCTACCTTTTCAGATTTGCATGAGATGGGAGTACAGATCGAGGATGCCATGAAGCAGGGCCTCATTGACCAGGAGAAGGAGCAGCCCAGGAGGGCGTTCACCTGCAGTTCGAATGCGACCACCAGCAGTGATGCAGCTGCTAGGACTTCAGACGTGGGCATGGTCGCCACCACCACACCGAGAGCAGCCACCCCCTTTGTTGGTGCATCCACTTCAAACCCCCGAACTTCGGACTATCTGCCTCGAGGCAAAGAGGGTTTTCACCCCACTCTTTATGCCTTTGTCTAAAGCTCTAGGGGTCCTACTCAGGAAAGGACATCTGAAACCGTTTAGAACAACGGCCCCTACCCGATCCTCTCCCTGTAAAGCATGACCCGGCTAAGTACTGTGCCTTCCATCAACAAACCGGTCATGACACCGACAGTTTGTGTCCGTCTTCGCCACGAGATACAAAATTCTGATCGACAATGAGGTCATCGTCGCACCAAGCTCTGCAAAGTCTATTGACACTTGATCAGTGAACTTGTGGGGGGATAATTGTATGTGATCAGAGGTTGGACCGCCTGCGGGCGGCACTCAGTTTACTCCAGATGTGGCATATGGCACGCACTGTTTTTGAGCATTTGTGAATGCTAGTTTTGTACATTCTGACTTGGGTATTGGGTCAGTCTTGTTGTGTTGTTTTGAGTCTGTCTCTTTGTTTTGAGTCAATCCTTTCATACTGAGTCAGTCGGGTCTGTCTTATTGTATCGAGTCAGTCCTGTTGTGTTAGAGTCAGGTGATTTCGGGGGTGTTACCTTGGATATCACTTGCTTGTTTGCGTTGTCCTTTTGCTTTCCTTTGAGTCTTATTTCTGCCGGGGAGCTAGTTGCGCCAACAGATTTGAATGGAACAGTAGTGATTTCACACTCTTGTGTTTGCTTCTGCATGCCAGTTGTGCCAGAAATTTCTAAATAGATGGCAGTATTTGACTAGAAAGCTGTGATCTTCTTTCTGTGCCTTTGAATTCATCATGCATCGACCTAAGTTTTTCAAAACTTTTTGAACACTGCGGTGAAAATGAAGAGGAAGGAATTCCTCGGGATTTGCAAAATTTTGATCATTTGAGAGAAAGAGAGGCATGCTAAGCCCTTAATGAATGAAATCATGCTTGTTAGCGTGAGTACTGAGAAGGACCCTGGCTTGATCCAGACTGGTTTCACACTACCTTCAGCGCGAGCGATTTGTCGCTTTCTTAAAAACTTTCAAAAACAAAATGTTTTGCGCGGTCTTGCGAAGACTTGTGTGGAATCGCTCTTGAGATTGTGCAGCCTAGGATCACTCTCAGCCTCAAGATTCAATCCATTTGTTTTCGAACCTTGAACCCATTCAGAGTGTTCAACAGTCAACCGCCATGTGAGGCCTGTGTGGCCAGATTCAAAGCAGCCCTCGAACAAGAGGCAAGAAAGTCAGATCAAGAAGATCAGATTTCATCAGAAGAGGCTTGCGAAGCTAGAACAAAAGCACCCCTCGAACTAGGGGAAAAATGTCCAATATGCTCGAAGAGCCGAAGATGGATCCTTCAGTAAATCAATGCAACGGCCACTCTCCTCGATACGGATGGCTGCAAAACCCTAAAACCATTTGGCATGGACTTGTTACACTTTTACCCTTTGAGAGGCTCGTAGGGTCGAAAACCTAGAAGGGCGACCCAGGCAAAAGTTAGAGCAAGAGAAAAGAACAAAAAAAAAAAGGAAAAGAAAAAAAAAATAACAACAAGAATAAAAGAAAAAAAAAGAGAAAAGAAAAAAAAATGAAAAAAGAAAAAAGAATGAAAAGATACAAAAATTGAAAAAAAAGAAGAACAAAACTCGCAAGGTTGAAAACCCGCAACGGGCGTCTTGGCAAAAGTTAGAGCCTAAAAAGGGGAGATTAATACCCGAGTGTACCTTAACCCCGAACTACGTAAGGCTTGATTCCCATCTTTGGGATACGTAGGCAACTTCATTCTGAAGTCCAGCCGTAAAACACTTCAAATTGACTGTGCCCATGTAATGGTTTTGATCATCTTCGCTTTCTCTGTATCCGAGAATTTGGTTGTGTTCGTCACTCTGAGGACTGACTACAATGTGCTGCGGGGCCATTCAGACAAGGGGCAACTTTCCGTTGCCATTCAATGCGCTGTGGTGCCGTTCAAACAAGGGGCAACTTTCCGTTGCCATTTAATGCGCTGCGGTGCTGTTCAAACAAGGGGCAACTTTCCGTTGCCATGCAGCTCTCTTCGAGCAAGGGTGCAATTTTCGTCCAGATCCGAGGTTGTACGTCTCAAGAGTAAGTTCCGCGCTTGTTAAGCATCGGCCGTTTGCAAAAATAGTTTTTGAGAATTTTTACTGAGGTTGACTAATTTTCTCGAAAATTGTTCCATCTTTTCCAAAAATTGGACCATTTCTTGGACCCAAAAAAGAAAAATTTTCAGTGCTCATAGCCTGACTTGCATGATTTCAAATCAAAAATTGAACAAGCATGTTAATCTAACTCTCATTTTGGTCAAAATTGTTTTAGCAGAAAGCCAAAAACAAAAAATGGTTAAAATGATGAACTAGGGGCACAGTTGAGTCAGGCTTCCTGTCTTTTCCCTGTTGTCAATGCATTTGCCAGAAAGGGCACTCTACTTGCCAGAAAGGGCACAACTGAAGTCAACAACAAAGGGCTGAAAGCTCTCTCATCCTCCAAGCAACGAGGTATCAAGACAAGTGCGAAGCACGAACTGGAATAGGGCGAGATATTCCACTCCCTCATCTGGACAGATCTGATCATGTCCAAACTTCCTAGCAGAGCATCATCAACTGATGTCAGCTACTGATTTGCTACATACCCAGTTGTAGCGCAACCCCTCTGTGGGAGGAATTCACTGTTGTGAACAAGAATCAAAAGCTGGTAGAATACCAGGGGCAAGGGCCCACGACCTCTTGTTTATCCATCAACCACCCAGGGGAGGAATTGAAAAGAAAAATGAGAGATTGAAGAAACGAGAGATGTGCGATGAGAGAAAAAGTGAGAAAAGGGCTTTTTTAGAAAAATAGAGCTTGAGGGTCGAGTGATGTGAGGATCACAAATGAGAAAGGGTGGGAAACAATTCCCGGTGAAACAGGCTCCCTGTGCACGTCTGTGTGTCGTGTCTTTTGTTTTGTTTGTCTCGATTCTTGCTTTGAGTCGTTCCGAGCGTATCTCGATGTGTTTAGGTTGTTTACCTTTTGTTTTCTATTGTTGAGTCGTAGTGCGCTGTGTTCAGTCGTAGACTCAATACCCGGTTAAGAACTCATTTTTTAACTTCAAAAATAAAATCGCTTTGTGCTTAGAGTGCTGTGTCATTCTTCACGTTTGTGCAAAACAAGATTCGTTCTTTCATAAAACTGCAGGGTTCAACCCAAGTCATGTCAGAACAGTAAAACCAGGACCTATTTGAAGCTATATGGGTTCCAGACTACAAAACAAAAGCAAAAGAGGAAAATATCGAGTATCTGAGTGTGCTTCAACTTCGTAAAACTCCGTGATTGTGCTCCAGATGTACCTCTTCAAGCCTTGTCAGTGCTCCGAAGAATGAGTGTGCCTCTACTCCAAGCTTAAGCCTGCTTCAAGTCAGAATGGCAATTAAAGCAGCAACAGATGTTATCTCTCGCCAATGTAAACAGGGTGCCCTTTTTTCGAGCAGAGTTGTGTTGCCAAGTCCTCCGAAAGGTAAATCGGAGGCACCAGAGTACATGTTTGATGCCCTTCCATTGCATAGAATGTGAACTTTCATATACACTTCGGTTGCATGCGTGCCGTGCATCGTTATGTTTCTGCATAGAATATGCTTTCAATGTTGCATAGAAAATGTCCCCATACTTGCATAGAAAATGCATTTTATCGCACTGTCTTGTGCACCTGCATTGCATTGTTTTGCGCGCTCCTTTGTTTGGAAACACTGGGATACGTCCTTTTGTTTCTTATACATTTCTGAAACACCGGGATACGTCTCTACGTTTCCGTTTCTCCCTTCTTTCGAAACACCGGGATACGTCCCTACGTTTCCCTGTCTCTTTCTTTTCCGAAACACCGGGATACGTCCCTATATTTCTCCTACCTTTCCGAAGCACCGGGATGCGTCCCTATGTTTCTTCTTCCATTCCGAAACAACGAGATACGTCCCTATGTTTCTTCCTTCTCTTCGAAACAACGGGATACGTCCCTATGTTTCTCTTTCCATTCCGAAACAACGGGATATGTTCCTATGTTTCTCCTCCTCTCCGAAACACCGGGATACGTCCCTATGTTTCTTCTCCTTTGTCGAAACACCGGGATATGTCCCTATGTTTCTCCTCCTTGTTCGTAACACTGGGATACGTCCCTAATCCTTGGGATACGTCCCTAACCTTTGGGATACGTCCCTACGTTTCTCCCTCTTCGGTTAAAAGCGTGTTCGGTTAAAAGCGTTCGGAACACGTTCCAATGCTCACACCATTTCGAAACAGCGGGATACGTCCCTATGTTTCTCCCTTCTTTCCGAAACACCGGGATACGTCCCTAATCCTCGGGATACGTCCCTAATCCTCGGGATACGTCCCTATGTTTCTCCCTCTTCAGTTAAAAGCATTCAGAATACGTTCCAATGCTCACACCATTCCGAAACACCGGGATATGTCCCTATGTTTCTCCCTGTCCCCTTTCCCCACACGATTTCAGTGTGTTTGGAATTCATTTTAGGTTGCATTGTCATACACACCTCTTCACTTGCGTTGTCATGCACATTCCACTTGCATTGTTTTGAATTATCAAACCGGCTTCGCGAAAGCGTATAAGTCCAATTACAAACCGGCTTTGCGTAGCATATAAGTCTAATGTTCAAACCGGCTTCACGTAGCGTATAAGTCCAATTATCAAAGTCTTCTTATATCATTTGCATCCTGCCCTGGAACTACGCTGTTTGATTCCTTGCAAAGGGATACGTAGGTAGCCTGCGGGCACAACGCATTTATTTATCGTATTTGTTTTGTTGTCCAAGTCTTGCGGCCGTTGTAAAACACTGGGTCGTCTTTGGGTTTGACATTCCACTCAGTTACTTCTTGGACTTCTCGAGTTCGGTCAAAGAGGGGCAACTGTAGACACCATTTTTGACCGCCCTTTAAGATAGGCATTACTGATGGTTACTTTGGTTGGTAAGGTTGTGCAGGGCAAGTTCAAATTCGTCAGCAATGAGGTCAAAACCCAATTCATACCCTTTTTTGACCAAACAAAGGTTGACCAAAAGATGTTTAGATCTTAAAATCCTCATCTTAATCAATATGTTTTTGAAATAAAATTCCTATGATTTCCGTACGCTCACATTTCGGTAATGTTGCGCTTTTCGGTAAACCGAGCAAGGACAAGTTGGAGATGAATGAAAGAGAGATGAAATCTTTGAAAAAAAAATCTTTCAAAACACTTTGTTTAGGGGTTTGGAGTTGAAGAAAAGAGGAAAGGAGAGGAGAAAACTAGTTTGGGAGAAGTTCGGCATGAATCTGGGTAAGAGAGAATCGAGCAGTTCTCGCTAAATCGAACTTATCTGTCTATACAAATGAAGTTAAGCTATGAGGCCACCACCATTGGAAAGAATACTTTCAGGGCTTCATTTTTTGTTCAAGAATCTCTTAAATCCGAGTCTGGATGGCGGAGATATGATTGGTTGAAGTTGGGCATCATCCCGGTTGGACTGAAACTGAGCAGTCTTCACCAAAACAAGCATAACTTTTTGTACAGTTAGAATTTTGATTCAAGGCTGGTTCCATTGGAAAGATTACTTCCAGGGCTTCAATTTTGACACAAGATTGACCTGAAAAGGAGTTCATATAAAGAAGTTATGCCCGTTTGAAGTTAGACCTGCAGAGTAGATTTTTCCTGCCGACCGGCCAGAACAGACGGCAGACCGACCAAATAGATGGCCGACCGGCCAGAACAGATAGCCGACCAGCCAAATAGATTGCTGACCGGCTAGTTAAAGTAGCCGACCGACCAATTTTGCTAGCCGATGACCTTCCGGAGTATTCTACAGATTGAATGGATGCCAGCTGTGCCAACTATTCTCCACTCAACCCACTGTCCGAGGGGCTGCCAATTTGTTTCTCCCCCCTTTCCTTGGCCTCTCTCCCTCTTTAAAACCAGCACCCTACCTCATTTTCTAAGGGTTACAAAAACCAGCTGAGGCTTTGATACATACACCCTCTATATCTCTCTCCTTCAACCCTCCAAACCCTAAGGTTCTTGCACCCTTTGCACTACAACCCATAGCACCACACCTCTACACTCCATTCCAGCAACTTGGGGGCCATTTGAAGAGGTTGATAGCTCAGAAACTTGGTCCAAGAGCTGCCGGTTTACTGCTCTACAAGGGTGAGTTCTCCTTTTCCCTTTTCTAGTCTTTTCTTGCTTTGTATCTAAGCCATACTTGCTAGCATTTTTGGGCTCTGACCCAAACTGTAAATAGTCATATTTTGAGCCCCTTTTCATGTTTGATTAAGGGTCTTTCTCTGTTTGAGGCCAGTTGCTATCACTTGCTTCTTTACCTCTCTTTTAGGCCTTATTTTTGCATAGTATTTTAGGCCTATTTGTGAGCTGTTTTGGATCTTTCCATAAACTGTAAAATATCTTGTTTTGAGCCCCTCTTCAACATTGTTGAAGGGCTCTCCTTTGTTTGAGAACAGCAGCTGCCACTTGCCTCTTTATCCCCCTTTTAGGCCTTTTTCTTGCATGATAGTTTAGCGTCACTTGTGCTTATTTTTGTGGCTTGATGTAAACTGTAAAGGGTCTTATTTTAAGCCCCTCTTCAACTTTTTTGAGGGGCTCATCACCATTTGGGGCCATCTACTGTCCCTTTGTGTTTAATCTCTCTTTTAGGGCCATTTTTGCATGATAGATTAGCCCTATTTGCATTCATTTTTGAGACTTGTTATAAACTGGAAATATGCATGTTTTGGGACTTTCTTGTATCTGTCTTCATGCTTCATGATCAAATAATGCATGCTTTGTATAGCTATAGGCCAATGCGTATGCCTAGTTTTGTGTTTCGAGGCCATTCCATGCATCGGGTGCCATGTTTCCATGATACGGGGCTGTTTTGTATCACATTTCAGTGCTGGAATTACATGCTTGTATACCATATTTCATGCCTTGTCATGCCTTGTTAGAGTTGCATACTATGCTTTAGGTTTGGTCCTTGGTTTGCGTGCATGCGTGCACGCGTTTCGAGAGTCTCATTTTCATCTAATGGCCACTGATTTTGGCATGTTTGTGAGCTATCCATGTTAGTTTAAGTCCATCATCGCATGTTGTTGCATGCCATGTTTGCTTACATGTTTAGGTTGCGCGCCTAGTATACATTGCTCATTTGCATGTTCATGTTGCATACTTAGCCTCCATGCCTAGGTTGTATTTCATTGAGCATGCATCCCTTGTCTCTTGATCAATCATGATAGGGGTTGGGGCCCTTTGATGTGTTTTGTGCTTGCATTTTATTTGCTATCGAAGTTGCAAAACTTGGCCTCTTAGGCCATCATGCATAATTAATGGCCCGAGGGTCGACGGGCATACTCCCTTGAGTCCATTACACGATTGGGAGAGTGGCCATGCATACATTGCTATGAAAATTTCATGCCATACACTGCTTGCCCTCTGCTGCTGTCAATTGCAGGTTCTGCAGGAAGTTTTGGCCGGTCGGCTACATACAGTGCCGACCAGCCAGGAATCTGTGGCCGATAGATCAAAAGGCAGCCGGTGATCATCTCCTCTGGCCGGTGACCATTTCTCCTAGCCGGTGGTGCTCCAAAGTGTGCAGAGAACCTATCCCAAGACTTTGGCAGTCCCCAGAGGAGCAGGGCAGTGTTAACGGAGGCAACAATGCTATGGCAGCGAGTTTCCAGGCGAGACGAGTCAAACATGCATCATTCGCGCATCCCGAGGCGGGGCTGTGGCCATTTTAATTCAGCATTTAATTTGTTAATTAAATAGGAATTCTATAATAATTAATTAAGTAGTTAGTTATTTATTCGGATTGTAATATTTATTCGGTCCCTCCGAGTGAGGGCGTATTTGTAATAAGTGTGGGTGCGTGTGTGTATGTCTTCCAATCCCACGTCTTTCTTCCCTTTTATTTACCCGCTTATGATGGTAGACTAGGGCATATTTAAATTAGCATACCTTATGCTATGCATGCGTGCATCCACACATTTGTCTTACATGCACCAGGCTCGGCACATCATGCTAACTGCACTGGTATTTCAATTCCAAGTTGAGTACTTGTTAATTGCAGCATTTCACATGCCACGTGTAGATTAGCCGAGCTTGTCTAGATTGCATCCTTGCATGTGTTACATTAGCCATCTTGAACATGAACTAGGATCATGCATATGATTACTAACTAGTTTCTGTTTTGGCTTGGAGTACTAGGTGAGCTTTTATGCTTTAGCATACCGCATGTGTATGAGTGTTTCTATAATTGCATGACTACCATGAGGCTAGCTGCTTATGTGATATAACTGCTTGAATGCCTGTGGATGGAGGTTGAATTACCTAAATTGGAATAATGTATTAAAACTGTGAGTTTTAAGCCCCACTAGATAGTGGCAAAACCATTTTTTCTAAAGCTCACTTGAGGGTGGCAAAACCTGCATTTTAGCCTACTTGCGAGTAGCAAACCATTTTCAAAACAAACATGCAATGTTTTGTTCCGATTTGGGCGATTTGGTCTATATTTGTTTACTGTGCGCATAACATAGTAATTCTAGGCTAATAACCGGAATAAGAACACATAACGTTTTCAAAATCGGATATCACGGGTAGTAAAGGTCGATCTTTGATCGGGCGAGAGGGGGTGCCCATAGCTGATCTTCCCCAATCGTACCCAAGTTCCCGAGCCGAGGTAACTTTGGTGATGACGGACACGTGGCCTTTAGCACCGAGTCAGGGTTTCCTAAATTCCCCCATTAAAAAAAACATTTAGGTGGCGACTCTGTATCTGGCAAAGCAGTCCATGTTTGGCACTTCTTTCAAAAATTTGTTTTTCTCAAAACGATTTGCCGGATTTGGACTCTTTGGTTCAGATTAAGAACCGTGACAATTTGAGTCCGAACTGAAGTAGACCTGCAAAACGAACGGAACGGGACCTCACCCTCCCGGGGCGTTCGAGGACGTCTACACTTAGTGACAAGTAAGGATTTTGTCGATTCAAGGCATGCAAAAGATAAGAAAGTAAAAGAAGTTGTTGTTATCATTTTAGATAGTAAGTTTTCAAATGCTTGCTTGATCATTGTTAAAATTGTTGAACCACTCATGAGATTGTTGCGTATTGTTGATGGAGATAAAAAACCTTCAATGGGATATGTATACGAGGGCATGTATAGGGCAAGAATAGCAATTAAGAATATTGTCATGAAGAAACAAAGATTATACAAGCCTTATACAAGTATTATCAAAGATCGTTGAGATAGGACATTACACAAAAATATCCATGCTGCGGCTTATTGGTTGAATCTGGCTTTTCAATATGATCAATCATCATTTTGCGAAAAACCAGAGGTTATGGCAAGTGTGCTTGATGTGATAGAAACAAAAGCTACATGTAGCAAGACAAAACTCTTGGATGAAGCAAGATTATTTCGAGATCAATTAGAAAGTTTTGGAAGAAAGCTTGCTACTATTACATCCAAGACAGTACAACCAGGTAAAATTATTTATTACATTTGATTTTTGTTCATTGTGATTGCTTAATAATTCTTTAAGTGTAATATTAGATCTAATTTATTTATTTCTTCTTTTCTTTTAATAATAAAATGAATGGTGGAGGTTATTTGGCTATAGTGCTCCAAATTTCCAAAAGTTGGCTATTTGAATTCTTAGCCAAACTAGTAGCTCTTCTGGATGTGAAAGGAATTGGAGTGTTTTTGAACGTATACATACGAAGAAGAGGAATAGATTGGAACATCAAAGGCTTAGTAATCTTGTATACATTCATTATAATTTGCGGTTGAAGAATAGGTAAATGAACCATTTACTTTGTCATACATTTACTAATAGAATATTTATTCAAGTAGTCTTACTTTTAAGTGAAAATTATAGGCATTTCAACAAAATGAAGAACTATGATCCGGTTGACATTGAAAGTGTTGACAAAACCGAGTTTTGGATTGTTGATAATGAAGAAGAGCCTCATTTTCTTGATTTTGATGAGTTGGAACAAATGCTTTATCAAGAAAGTTCAGCTCCACAAAATAAAAGGCAATACCATGGTTTACGTGATGGTTAGTAATTAATTATTTCATTATTATATAACAATGTTTTTGCTATTATTAAATTGATTACTTATTGATTTTGTCGTAACTATTGTAGAAGATGACGATGATGATGTGGTCTTAGAGGTTGGAGATGATATTGACCTTGGATCATTTGGTGATGTCAACATAGATGATAGATCTAATGCTCAAAGTGGTGGAGTTGGCACAAGCAACAATGAAAATGAGGATGAGGATGCTTGGCTAATGGAGGGCTTGCCAAGGAATTAGGCAAAAAAACAATGTTTTTGTGGCATGATGTGTTTGTAGTGGACTGGTTTTGAACTTTTTTTTTTTTTAATATTTATTTATCTACTTTCATTTAGGAAGGATAGATGCTTATTATTGTGTTTTAAGATTTGAAATTATAGATCTTATCTCTATGCTTGCTTGGTTTATGTTTGTGTTTGAAATTTAACTCTTAATTGATGTAGTAAACTATAGTATTTTTATTTGACTATGTTTGTGTTTTTATTTGACAAATAGGTAATATTAATTGCTTTTAGTATAATGCTTTTATTACTTTCATTATTATGGTTGTATTTTCTAATATGTTTTATTTTCTAACTTTGATATATGTGTAGATTATGTAGCAATTTTTGCTTGTCAAAAGGTTGCGTAACCCATTTAGAGAAAGGTCTTCAACAAATAAAAATAAGGTATGTCACATTATTATTGCAAATTACAATTTCATTGTGAGTGATATTTGAAAATTCTATTATTTTGTTGAATTTAATTTTTTTTTCATTTTTGCATTTGTATTTTTAATATATATATTGTTTAATATATTTATGACGTAATTATGACATCACGGTTCGACCGCTTTGACCCAGCTGTTGAACTGGTGACTCGTCCACCAGGTCACTTTTCCGGTTTGCTCACCGGTTCGGGTTTCAAAACATTAGCTTGAGCGTGTGACTGAGGTCTTTGCTCGAGCGCAACTCTTGTTGCTTGAGCGGTTTGCAAAAATGATAAACTTCTGGGAGCATGCGTTTTACGCTCGAGCCAACTTTTGGTCGCTCGAGCGGCGGTGCAAAACACAGAGTGGTCGCTTAAGTGCAGGATTCTTCGCTTGAGCGGAGAACCAAAAATCTGGAATTTCTAAATTTGCTTCCAAAGTGCAAAACTCATCTTTAACCTTCCAAAACACATCTTTTTGAGCCCAAAGTTGGGAAAACATATGTAAACTTGTAAAACTTCATGAATTGAAAATAATTTCTCAAAATCAAGACCCAAAAGCTTGTCAATTGCTCAAAATTAAACTTGAAACTTTGAAAACAACACATGGACTTACATGCAAGCACTTGCTTGACTTTAAAACTTCCAAAACATGATCAACTGAGGCAAATTGATGGAAAACATGATGAAATTGCAAAACTATGGTAGACTTAGTACATGCATGTGAGAATCCATAACAATTAAACTCAAAATGGAAGAAAATATGCATACATGCATGGTATGAGTTATAATTCTCCAATTCTAGCTTAATCCTCATGTCAATCCACCTCTTTCACTTGAATTCTTGCATGAACTAACTCAATCACACAACCAAGGGTTTGATTTCTTACCTTAGGTGTTCAATTATGCTCTAGGTGGCTAATTAGTTGAGGTTCCAAGCCAATTCTTCCAAATCTTTCTCAATTGCTCTAGTTGAGTTCAAATCTCTTATGGTTCCTCTCCCTCACACGTTTGGAGCTCAAGCAAAATGACATGAGAGTGTAAAGTGTATCCTAGGGGTCTCATCAACAAATAAAAATAAGGTATGTCACATTATTATTGCAAATTACAATTTCATTGTGAGTGATATTTGAAAATTCTATTATTTTGTTGAATTTAATTTTTTTTTCATTTTTGCATTTGTATTTTTAATATATATATTGTTTAATATATTTATGACGTAATTATGACATCACGGTTCGACCGCTTTGACCCAGCTGTTGAACTGGTGACTCGTCCACCAGGTCACTTTTCCGGTTTGCTCACCGGTTCGGGTTTCAAAACATTAGCTTGAGCGTGTGACTGAGGTCTTTGCTCGAGCGCAACTCTTGTTGCTTGAGCGGTTTGCAAAAATGATAAACTTCTGGGAGCATGCGTTTTACGCTCGAGCCAACTTTTGGTCGCTCGAGCGGCGGTGCAAAACACAGAGTGGTCGCTTAAGTGCAGGATTCTTCGCTTGAGCGGAGAACCAAAAATCTGGAATTTCTAAATTTGCTTCCAAAGTGCAAAACTCATCTTTAACCTTCCAAAACACATCTTTTTGAGCCCAAAGTTGGGAAAACATATGTAAACTTGTAAAACTTCATGAATTGAAAATAATTTCTCAAAATCAAGACCCAAAAGCTTGTCAATTGCTCAAAATTAAACTTGAAACTTTGAAAACAACACATGGACTTACATGCAAGCACTTTCTTGACTTTAAAACTTCCAAAACATGATCAACTAAGGCAAATTGATGGAAAACATGATGAAATTGCAAAACTATGGTAGACTTAGTACATGCATGTGAGAATCCATAACAATTAAACTCAAAATGGAAGAAAATATGCATACATGCATGGTATGAGTTATAATTCTCCAATTCTAGCTTAATCCTCATGTCAATCCACCCTTTTCACTTGAATTTTTGCATGAACTAACTCAATCACACAACTAAGGGTCTGATTTCTTACCTTAGGTGTTCAATTATGCTCAGGTGGCTAATTGGTTGAGGTTCTAAGCCAATTCTTTCAAATATTTCTCAATTGCTCTAGTTGAGTTCAAATCTCTTTTGGTTCCTCTCCCTCACACATTTGGAGCTCAAGTAAAATGACATGAGAGTGTAGAGTGTATCCTATGGGTCTCATATGCCTTATATGGGCCCTACTAATGAAGCTTAATTAACTTAAATTAAAGATAACTAATTGGGATCATTTTATTCTAATTATTTGATTCCGAATTGAATTTCAATTGAACGTACCATAAAATTCTAAAAATGCTAACTAACACAAAAACCAGGTCAATTTCGTGATCGGATGCCTATAAGGCCTTTAATCCGCAGAACTAAATAGAAACACAAACAAATATTCCTACAGCAGACAGGTATAAACACAAATAATGCAATGCATATGTAATTACCTCGAAATTTCTTCTTAATCACGTATTAAGCATACTTAATCATGGATTATTGGTTAATCATAGGTCGGGGTTGTTACACTTAGTTGTACATGCAGGACTAAAGAAGTCCCCTTGAGCTTGGTATTAAGGCACAACATGGTTGATAGCAGGCTTGGTCATGGCTGTCGCCCTAAGAAGCTGGGGAGTTTGTGGTTAAGTGGCAAATGGTGGAGGCTTCGCTAAGGTGAACACGAACATAGCCGATAGCAAGCTAATGGAGTCCTGAGAATGCATGTACTGGCTAAATAGAACTGAGAAAGCAAGTGCAGCAGCAAGGTTTCCCGCTGCAAGTGCACTTGCTAAGTTTCGGGCTACGAAGGCAAGTGTAGTGGCAAACACTTCCGCCACAACTGCACTTGCTTAGGCTCAAAAGGGAGTTGCAGCGCCAATCACTCCTATCACAACTACATTTGTTGAGGCTTAAAAAGGTAGTTGCGGAGGCAAACATAAAGTACACAGTACATGCAGAGGGAAACGTGGCATCTTCAGCCTAGTGGCTCAAGGTAGAATATTCTATGTGATCTTTAGGGACACCTGTCTTCTCTATATCTGGCTATTTGGGTGTCTTCTTGGTACTAAGGAAAAACCTATAAACATAACCCATTTCCCAAGGTCCAAGAAGAGGATTATTGGGGATTTGAGGGAGATGCTGCCCATTTGTGCACTACCATTGTCTTCTTCTTGAGCTACTTGCTCTATCCTTATCCAGCTGCTACTCACTCTCCAACCTCCCAGACAGTTGCTACTGTTCATTCTCTAGTCATTCCACCATTCTTGGACCATTAATATAGTTTTGTCTCTCTAATCATCTTCATAACCTTGAACCTCCCTACAGTGGTGATGAGGGTGGAAGAGGAGGAAGTAGAAAAGGAGAGATGAAGAAAAAGAAATAATGAAAATGGAAAGAGGAAAGAAAATGGATGGCAAAAATATAAAATGTTTCATAATTTTGTAGTTTATTTATTTATTTATTTTATTTTTAATTTTTCACTACTAACGTAATTGACCAAAAAAAGTTCCTTTGAAAAATATTTATTTACCTTAAATCCTATTTTTTGGTAATTACTCATTATATTTAAAAAAAATCAATTTTAACACGTATATTTAATATTGAAATTAGAGTGAAAATAATTTTAGAATATGATAAAAAATAAAGGAGATAAAACAAGTTTTGAAATCAATGAAATGAGTTTTGAAATTGGTTACAAGAATATGTTGTTCTTCTCTTTTATGTTGTTCTTCTCTTTTATTTTTATTTTCTTTTTTCGGGCTACAAACCCTTATTGATAAAATCTTAAAAATTAGTGGAACTCATAATTATTTTTAAATATGAGAGCCTACGTATAGACACAACATTAATTGTGTGAATCTATATAAAAATGAAAATAACAAATGAAATTCATAATTAAGTATGTTAATTAAAGATAATCCAAGTGTGACATGTGATTTTTTAAAAATTATTTTATATAAAATAAATAGGTTATAAACAATTATAGTGCTTTAAAGTTCGGCTTGCACTCGTGTATGGTTCGACCCCACTCCACATTTGAGTAAGACTCAAAAGAATGGTTGAATTTCGTTAGGTTCGAATAAGGGGAGCAATTCAAGTTAAATGTAACCTTAAAAATATTTTTAAATTTTTTTTAACAATAACCTAAAAATGTTCTTTTGGGGTTTCCATGACATGTTATTTATTTTATTTAATTTTCATTTTAATTATAGTGTATTATATTATAATAAATCAAAATTTTAATATTTAAATTGACAAAATAAAAAAAAAATTAGTTAGACGAGCCAAACCCTAAATTTTTTTTTTTTTGGGTAATTTTTTCAAAATGAAATGTTCATTATTAGTTCGACAAAATTGAGACAAAATTTAAATTTTAAAATCAAAATCAAATCAATTACAAATAAATAATTTACCTTTTCCCTCTTTTTCCCCCTCATTTTTGGGGGGTCTGATTCCTAGTCATGTGAGAGAAAAAACAACTTAACAAAAAATAAAAAATTCTGTTGTTGGTGAGTTATAATTTCATTGGAAGATACGCAACCTTTTGTATACTGTCTCTTAGTTGCCAAATCAATAAAAATATTGGCATATTAACTCTATTTTTTAAGTTCTTAATTAAACTTGTTGGTCATTGATAAACAAGTTAATAAATTTAGAAAAATGTTAGAAATCTCAAATATTTTATCAAATATTCTATCAAAAATATTCGACCAAATGTGGGTTTGAGACCCATACCATGTGAGGAGATATTTGGTAAAACATTTGGGATCTCTAACATTACTCATAAATTTATATCATATGTGTTTATTTTATTTTATTTTATTTATTATTATTATTAGTGCAGTTCAATTGGAGAATACCTGTCCAGATTCAATCCATCTGAATGAAATAATCATATCAAATCATATATAAATGCTTCAAGATTAAGATAAAGAGAACGTGCATTAACAAAATTTAGGTTCAGGTATACCTTACATGATTTTGTCTACTTATTTATTTTTATTTTTTATATTGAGATTTTGTGTACTTTTAAGTAGGTAAAATAAAATGCATAATCATATCACCACACCATCATGATTCAATTGAATTAAATTTGAAAATTTTGTGACAATTGTCCATTTTATTTATTTATTTATTCTTCTTGAAAGATCATTTTAACCATACTTATTTGTCTACCTGTCCATGTATCTACCTATGTGTTTGAGAGGGTAATTTGTAAACAAATTGGGCCGAGCTAGGAAGAGTCTTCTTTGAGAGTTGGGCCGCGTAATGGGCCGAGATAAGGGCTGGTGTAGCTTGGTCTTAGGCCAAGAAGACATCTCATATTTCGAGTTTGGGTCGAACTATGGGCCGAGGTAATTATTTATGTAGCACGGTCCTTGATCATCTAAACATCGGGTCGGTCAGAGATGGGCTACCAGTGACTTGACCTAGCTATCCAGGACCGAGGTATCAGTGGAGGGAGAACTGAGCTAAAGGATAGCTCTGCAGGGCGTCATCTTAGAGTCAAGACTGACAATGGTGCTTAAAGTATCACTGAGCTGTGTGAGCACGGTTGACCGCAATGTCAGCCGAGGTAACGGTTCAGCTATCTCACTTGGCTTGCAGTGATGAGGGTGTTTTAGGGATAATCATTATCCTTGGGCTTGAGACTCCTAGGAGGACTCTGCTAAGGAGAGTAGCGTCCTACTGGGATTATGCAAAACCATCTCACTTGGTTGGTAGTAAGCAGGAGTGTGACTCCTAGGAGGATTCTACTAAAGAGAGTAAAGTCCTACTAGGATTGTGCAAACCATCTCACTTGGTTGGTAGTGAGTAGGGTGTGTGATTCCTAGAAGGACTTTTATAAGGAGAGTTGGAAATCCTACTAGGATTGTGCCAAGTAAAGTCTATAAAAGCTCATGACTAGACCTATGTACAAGTATCTCAATTCTTATTCTAGAATACACAGAATTTATTGTCTATTGTCTAGTTGCTGACTTAGGCATCGGAGGGGTTTCCGGCACACACCCGCCGGTTAGCTCACGTTTGTGTTTTCAGGTGGCAAAGCGACGATGTTTGGAGGAGTGCAAATTTGATGAACAGGATTATACGAGAAGATTATTTCTGTGCTCGTACAGTGTCAGAATAAAAAGATTACGTAGATATTAATCAAAACTGATTAATTACTGAATTTAATGTCACACATAAAAGTGAACTGATCGTCAATTTTTTTCTAATTATAATATTTGTATCCGAATTGAAGGTTAACCATTTAAATTTCTTCCACTCAAGTGTAAATTTATTCTGTTATATTTCTTGGGTTTCTATCTTTTAGATTTCTTTGTGATATGATATTTTTTATTTGGGTAAATTACAGTAAATCTTCTTAAATTATGACTTATTTGTACTTTACCCTCTAAATTTTTGTTAAAGCTCAATAGTTAACCACTTCAATGTATTTTTTTATAGTTACAATTAACCCATTTTATTAAGATTTTGTTAGACATGACACACTTATTGAATTTTTATGATAGTGTAATAAATCATACTTTGAGTTGGTTTACCGTTGAGTTTTGAAATTTAAGTAAGCAAAATATAAATAAGTTGTAGTTTAAGAAACCTCAAGGCGCTTGCATAGTAGGCACAACTTAGGGCCTGGGTGCGCTTTCATTAAGTCTCAGCCAAAGTTTTAAAAATCAAACATGCTTGGCCAATTCAACCGATTAAACTATTGACCTGGTGAGATTTTGGTTCGATCAACCCTCTTAAACCGCTCAATGTGAAAAACCAGCGTATTGGACAATAACCATTTGAACCATCAGTTAAACTATCGAATCGTTTGACCCGTTCACGGTTCACTGGGTTGCTAAGAACGAAATCTTTGAACTTTTTTATTTCTTTCTTTCTTATTTTATTTTACATATAATAGTGGTTAGGCATGTGCGTTGCACGTGACATGTGATTTTTCATCGACTGTTAATACTGTAATTATGCGTGTATCTTAAATTGGTATATGATATGTATACAAAGTATGAAGACTTATATAGGTAAATTGATCTGTATCTAAAATATAAATAAGTAAGAAATGAATATATATTCGGCTGAAGAATTTAAACAATAAATGAGAATAAATGAAAAATTTTATAAACATAAAATGTTTGCATAAGGTACATTGTTTTCTTGAACTTCACAATAGATAGGATAATTCCTACTTTAACTCATCTAACTTTGCTTGGAGAATATGTTGCAATAAATCTTCTGTAGTTTTTGTTTCACTATCTTCTTATTTTTCTTTTTGCTCTCCATTATAACTCATTGTAATAAAAATATTTTGATGAGTAAGAATTTGAAGTGATTTCATATTATTATGAATTTCAAAATACATTTTTTTTCTCAACAATGTGATTTTTCCTATGAGGGGAAAAAAGTACAGTCAGTGTCGTGATAAAGGTGTTTTACAAAGTCTTGTTTGTTATTGAAAGTGTTTATTATGGACACTTATTTGTATGATATGTATGTATATATATATATTGGATATAAGTTGATAGGAGAACAATACACAGTTTTCACAATTTTTTCCTAATGAATATAGCTATATTACTAAAACGATATATGTTAGAAAATTAAAGTATTCGATGGTAATATAGTATTATTAATTGACAATGTATGAATACAGTAACATATATAAATTTATATTTATATTTTTTATATATCTTCTATACTATTATATATGTGAGCACATGAGTTGGTATCTAATAGTGTGGTGGTTTCTCCTTTTGCCATGTGGCAAATTTTCTTATCCTAAAATAAATAAAAAAAAACATATATATATATATATTATTCAAAGGCATGTGTGAGCAAAATTTGAACCCAAGACCTTGGATTTCATTAAGAACACTCTTACTACTTAGACAACATACATGTTATGATATTAATTTATTTATTATTTATTTTTATGCTTACTTGTAAGAACCCACATTTTTCATCTTGATCATGTTCATGAGCATTTGTATGATTATGACTTGTTTAGACCTTGGATTTTATTAAAAACACTCTTACTATTTAGACAACATACATGGTATGATATTAATTAATTTATTATTTATTTTTATGCTTACTTAACTGAATTGCACGGGCATTGCATGTGCCACCCACTAGTATATTTATATATGTAGACATCGACACATATAAGATATCACAAAAATAATATGTGAGATCTTTTATAACAATATAACACATGTTGTGGGGATATATTTTCTGAGTACCAACACGTGGCAAGGTGACGCCGACGTGTCAGCCGAGGTGCCATGTGTCCTGGTCGTGACGCCGAGGTGATCTCGGTAAAGCTAAGGTTATCTCCGAAGATATCGGAATCCGAGATAAGTGGATAAAGGACAAGAGTCCTAGAATGAAAAGGGAACTCAACCTGGATATGGACAAGAGTCCTAGATTGGGAGAAGATTTCAGTTTGGGTAAAGATGAGACTCTTAGAGAGTTTATCCTAATCCCACTGGGAGTCCCATATTAGCAGTAATCCTAAGTTCATTAGGGCCAGGCTCCTATTGGGACTAGGATTGTATTAGCTATAAAAGAGAGGCATCCCCAGGGTCTAAGGTATGTTTTTTATGCTTAAGCTTGTGAGTTTAGCACTTAATTTATCTTTGAGAGATATACTGACTTGATCGTCGGAGTGCCCCCGGGTGGACGAACCACCGCCGGAGTCTTCTCTTTCTGTTGCAGGTCAGCCAGGTGCCATCTATTCTGCCGGTGCTCTCCAATTGGTTACTAAGCGGGCAGTGTGGTCAGAAAATCACCCACACAATTTGGCCCCGTCTGTGGGAAAGAAAGTAGAATAGATGGCCAATGACGGGCAGAAGGATTAGATTAGAGACAACGCTCCTGCTGGGAGTGGGAGACCTATCGATCTCGACGTTGAAAGGGACAACCGCAACTCAGAAACTCGTGACCAGAGTCACGGAGTGAAAGACGCCGGCCAGGAAGGTGACGCACCAAAGACAACAGATCGAAGCGGATACTACAATGAAGACGACCTCCAGGTATGGAAGGATAGATACCTGCGGAGGAACGAAGACCCTTCCAGAGAGGATGCAAAGACAGGGGGCATGAGCGCTCCCAAGGAGAAAACATTCAAGTATAGAAGAGCTCAACCTGAGTGAGCAAATCCCGGATCCCAGATCCCAGATCCCAGAAGACATGATCTCGGCCTAGATGAATAGGTCCGAGAAAAGAAGAGCTCAACCTGAGTGAGCAGATCCAAGATTCCAGAAGATAAGATCTCGGCACCTGAGTCCGAGAAGAGAAGAGCACAATGAGCAGATCTCAAATCCCAAAAGAAAAAAAGGAAACACACAAGATCAGACTAAAGTTGGCCAGAATTGAGAAGTATGCTAGGGCCGAAGAGGACATGCCGGGAACAAAGGCATCAGAACAAGAAAAGAGAAACAGCTCGCCGATGCGAGGCCGAAAATCAAACTCAGGTTGGAACCAAGTAAGATCAATAGAGAAACCAAGGCCAACAACCTCGGCTTGATTTCAACCTTGGCGACAAGGTCGAAGCTACATGTATGATGAGAACCCAAGTGGATTTTAAGTTCACACTGGGGGCAGAGAGAAGAAGAATGCGTTTATCACTTGTTGAAATTTGTAGCAATTTACAAGTTGAAGTTAAGCCGAGATGATGTTTAACCGAGATAATTGCTTATCTTCACTTGTTGAAATTTCTAGCAATTTACAAGTTGAAGTTAAGCCGAGATAATTGTTTATCTTCACTTGTTGAAATTTGTAGCAATTTACAAGTTGAAGTTAAGCTGAGATTATTGTTTATCTTCACTTGTTGAAATTTGTAGCAATTTACAAGTTGAAGTTAAACCGAAGTAATGCTTGTTGAAATTTGTAGCAATTTACAAGTTGAAGTTAAGCCGAGATAATTGTTTACTTTCACTTGTTGAAATTTGTAGCAATTTACAAGTTGTTTAAACGGAGATAATGTTTAACCGAAGTTAGGCCGAGATGATACTTAACCGAAGTTAAGCCCAGATGATGTTTAACCGAAGTTAAGCCCAGATGATACTTAACCGAAGTTAAGCCCAGATGATGTTTGACCGAAGTTAAACTGAGATAATGTTTAACCGAAGTTAAGCCAAGATGATGTTTAACCGAAGTTAAACTGAGATAATGCTTAACCGAAGTTAAGCCGAGATGACGTTGAAACTTGAGAAAAGTTTACAAGTTAAGTTAAACCGAGAAGATGCTCAAACACTTGTCGAAACTTGAGAAGAGTTTACAAGATTGAAGACTATGGTTAAATACTTGTTGAAATTTTTTGAGCAAAAATTTACAAGTTGAAATTTACAAGTTGAAATTTACAAGTTGAATCAAGGTTATGTTGAAAGAAGTATCTACATACTTGTCGAGATTACCATATTGCCAAGACTTGGAAGAAGTTTGAAGACAGAAGTCTTGCTAAAAGTGAAGTATCAAGTTGTAAATAACACTTGTGGAAATGTTATGATAAATATTTTTCAAGTATTAGGTCAAAAACCGAGATAAACTGATTAATGGGTACAACCAAGGTGTTACACCCCGAGGAGATTGCACAGTTAAAGGTGTATATTGAAGGCAGGCATATGACTCAGGTCTGCAGAAACACTAAGAGCACACTTAGAAGATCTGATGAGGCAAGGTGATCTGAAGGAACCTCGTCGATAAGACCAGAACAAGAGAAGAACAGGCAAAACTGCCTCAGGCGCCAGCAGCTCCGCCTCCCCCAGCACAACAACCTCAGGCAAAAAGACCTCGGGTAATTAATATAATTCACTAGAGGGTCAACGAGAACGAAATTAAGGGGGAAACTCAGAAGGTAAAGCACCTGCAACATGTCTACCAAGTCGGGGACAAGAGACAACGGGCAGATGAGTGCTCAGGACCAGTAGTGTCTTTTACCGAAGCCGACCTCGAGATGGTCTAGCACCCGCATAATGATGCTTTGGTAGTATCCCTCCAGGTTGGGGAGTGCCAAGTGAAACGCATTCTGATTGACCAAGGAAGCTCTTGTGACATCATGTATGTCCGATGTTACAAGGAGCTCGACCTTCATCCAGACGATATGGAGCAACCCAATGGCCCAATGGTTGGGTTCAAAGGAACGCTGACATGGGCACTGAGAGCAGTAAGCTTGGAGATACAGGCTGGCACCAGAAAGATCACAAAAGAATTCACCATCATCGATACTCCATCTCCTTTACAAATCTTGGAAAGATCATGGTTGCATGCAATGTGGGCAGTTCCCTCAAACATTGCATCAACTACTGTGGTTCCCAACAGAACATGGGGTTGAAGAAGTCAGAGGGGATCAATTGCAGGCAGAGAATTGCTCCATGGCAGCAATAAAATCCACCTGCAGCATTCGAAAATCGGAGAAGACAGAGATTGAAGACGAGGACATGAAGGTCCTAGATGATGTCGGCAAGGAACCAGCCGAGAAGAGTGAAGAAGCACTAAAGAAAGCCCTCGTTCAGGAGGATGATCAAGAACGCTTCTTTCTTATCGGCTCGGGCTTAGCCGAAGAAGGAGAAAGAAAACTGGAAACTTTTCTGAGAGCAAATATAGAGGTGTTCGCTTGGACACCTTATGAAATGCCTGGCATTGACCCCGAGGTCACATGCCACAAATTGAACGTCGACAGGTCGGCCAAACCTGTAATCCAACGGGCAAGAGGGCTAACGTTGATGCACGTCGAAGCAGTAGAGGAATAAGTAGACAGACTTCTGGAGCTCAGGGCCATCCGAGAAGTCAATTACCCGACATGGCTATCAAATACAGTGGAAGAAGGAATGATAATCAAGAAGTAAGGAATGTTAACATCGGCCAACAACAGACATTTTTCAGAAGCAAAAAAGGTTACATATGCAAAGAAAACAAAAGTACAAAGATGAAGACCCTAAGAACTAGGGACTAAGGCAAGAACGTCGGACTAATCTACTTCAACGGTTGACGGTGGTTCAGCATTGACAGTCAGCTGGGAGAGCTTCTCTACCATTATCTCGGCAACAATTTCAAGAAGGGACGCGGTTCTAAGACTATGCAGAAAACAGAAACGAAGACAAGAATCTGAAAATACAACAAGAAAAACAAGAAGAGAAAAATCATAGGCAAGAAGACGACAAAGTTCAAGAATAAAGCCAAGTGCACAGGTACTAAGTAAGTATGTGAAAAACAAGAAAGTAATGACCCAGACATGATACTAGCAACAGAAAGCGGATATGACAAGAACAGTTCCAGGCATTTTAGCAATAAAAAATCAAAAACTTGAAGACAGACGAGAACAGAAGGCCACAGATGGCAAATAAACAGATTCAAAGTAAACAGGAAGAGTTATGAAAGATTAAGCTTAAATAGCAAGTAAAAGAGTTTATAAACCTACCAAGTGAAATGAACGCCGATATGAAAATCGCCGGAGTCAAATAGATGACTGGAAGTCGGGAACCCACCGATCACCAGAGAGTGTGAGTGAGCAGTTGCAAAGCTCTTGGAGTTACGAATTAATGGACCAGAACCTCGGCTAGGAGTGCGATTTCAGCAGCTTGGAAAGCATGAAAACTTGATTCTTGACACTAGTGACAGTAAAGTCCAGGGAACTTTGAGGTCGGCGAGTTTGAATCTCGGACAGAGGGGCACAGATGAACGAACAGTGTAGGTTCTATCACCTCAGAATGCCGAGGTAATAGAACCTAGGGGGCAGTTGGGGGTATATTTTTGAGTACCACACGTGGCAAGGTGACGCCGACGTGTCAGCCGAGGTCATGTGTCCTGGTCGTGATGCCGAGGTGATCTCAGCAAGGCTGAGGTTATCTCTGAAGTATCGGAATCCGAGATAGCGGATAAGGACAAGAGTCCTAGAATGAAGAGGGAACTAAACCTGGATATGGACAAGAGTCCTAGATTGGGAGAAGACTTCAGTTTGGGTAAAGATGAGACTCTTAGAGAGTTTATCCTAATCCCACTGGTCCCAGATTAGCAGTAATCCTAAGTCCATTAGGGCCAGGCTCCTATTGGGACTAGGATTGTATTGGCTATAAAGAGAAGGCACCCCCATGGGTCTAAGGTATGCTTTTTATGCTTAAACTTGTGAGTTTAGCACTTGATTTATCTTTGAGAGATATACTGACTTGATCGTCGGAGTGCCTCCGGGTGGACGAACCGCCGCCGGAGTCTTCTCTTTCTGTTGCAGGTCAGCCAGGTGCCATCTATTCTGCCGGTGCTCTGCAGCTGGTTACTAAGCGGGCAGTGTGGTCAGAAAATCACCCACACACATGTAATAATGAGAAGTTAATATTCATAATTTAGTTCGTCATATTGTAGATGTTTAGTGCTACATTTTTGTTTGTACGCACCATTTTTATTATATTATTAAATTCACATAAAAATTGAAAGAAAACTGTAAATAATTTGTGTAAATTAGAGATTAGTGAAGAAAGATTTAAAAAAATAGAATTTATAGGTGCTGTTGGTAACACTTACGTTTTCAGTTTTCTGTTTATATTTACAAAAATTTTAAAAACTCAAATAAAAGCTGTTTGTAAAATTTTTGATTTATAATCATTGGTTTCAGTTTATAATTTGGGCAAAAAATGTATTTCCGTTTTGAGTTTGAGTTTTTTTTTTTTACCACCCAACGCTAGCCACCACCCGCCACCATTTTCTGCCACCGTCTTCCGCCACCACCACCCACCCCCACCAACACCTGCACCCACACACTCACTACCACCTGCCATCCACTTGCCACCATCACCCACCTCTCGCCACCACCACCACCACCACCACTACCACCACCACCACCAGTCATCCACCCGCCACCACCCACCACCCGCCATTACCACCACACCACCGGCCACCACCACTCACACCCACCTGCCACCTACCATCCACCACCACCACCAACCAGCCACCTGCTACCACTCGCCACCACCATCCACCACCACCTGCTACACACCACCCACCACCACCACCACCCACTCGCTACCACCTGTCACCCATCTGCCACCACACCCACCACCCATCACTACCCACTATCACACCACCACTACCACCACCATCACCCACCCGCTACCCACCACCCACTCGCTACCACTTGCAGACCCACTGCCACCACCACAACCACCACCACCATCACCCACTCAACTACCACCTACCACCCGCCACCAGTCACCCACCCACCACCACCACTACCGCCATCCGCCACCCACCTAACCCCCGCCACCCACCACCACCACCACCACTCGCTACCACCCACCACCCGCCACACCGTCACCACCCACCATCAACCCACCACCACCCAGCACACCACCGCACCACATGTCACGACCAAACCCGGCCCTATGGTTTTAGCACCGTAACGGCCAGTAATCGAGATTACCGAAGCGCTGCAGGACAGTAGTACAGTAAAACAGAGTACAGGGCCTGGCGGAAGCCAATACAGTAAATAAACAGTGCCCAATGAGCTGTGACAGTCTGTATGCAAAAGGACTTCTCATACTTTATACATAAACAGTATAGAACAGTATGCACAACATTTACAATTCATACAGTACAGGGACTTAATCCCTGATAACAGTACATAACAGTTGACAGTCTATACAGAACGGTAAGACAGTACAGAAGGGGAAAATCTAAAACACCCCTAAGCCTTAACGGTTAGGCTCGGAACCTCGCAGTGAGGCACATAGGCTGGCTTGACAAAACTGGGAGAATCCTGAAGCTCCTAGCCGCGGTTTGGTGCCTGTACACCTACATATATAATATATATATATATATGAGCCGTGAGCTAAAAGCCCAGTGAATAACATAATGCGTAAAGAGGTTAAGAATGAATGTCCTTACATAGTAGAAAACAGTTCATTTCAATCAGTATTCAGTCGTTCAGTATAGTAAACAGTCATATGTGGTACATCCGTTAGCATAAACAGTAAACAGTAGGTCTAGAAGACCGAACAGTAATGATGGCCATCAGTCAGTAAACAGTAGTGGTTCACACAAGGGAACCGACAGAGATCTCTGTAACAGTAACAGTAAACAGTAGGTGCTAAGGATGCCACAATACGTTCAGAAT